>VUQK01043529.1:38817-72253 GCA_015106715.1 Bujurquina vittata | reverse complement strand
TCCCTAGAGTTTAGGTAGCATTCTGGTGCTGTTTTAGCAGCCTGATACAATGTTTTTTCCCTTCTTCACATGCTATGTGTACTGGGACTCCTTTAAACAGTTCCTGTGGGATTTGGCCCACTGAATGAATCTGTCTCCAAATTAAAGCACGCTTGCGCCTCTGAGTTCAGCCACATGGTGGCGATGAAGGTCAGGCTCTCACCATCATGTTTGCTGTGTCATCTATGATTTCCCACGTTATTGGCGGGGAATCCAGGTGATCCCCCTGAAAAAGAAGTAATAATGTATCTTTTATTATTGTTTGCTCAAAAGCATGCCAAACTGGGTAAAAATGTTCTCACCGGGTCTCTATAGTTGCCACCTTTAAAGGAATTTGAAGCTAATAAGATTAATAAGGTTATTACCGCGTGTAACGGAGCTGTTTGGGAGTGTAATTAAACCTTGAGCCAGATGAGGATTGTAGGTGTGGTTTACACACAAAGAGCTGCGGAATAAAATCCCTTTGATGTGAAGGATAAATGATTAATGTAAACTTCCCAATTACTGAATTTCAGGAATGTTTGTTTGAAGCTGGCAAGCGAAACTTGGCAGTATTTCCCTTCATGTTGATGCCAACTATGCAGGGGTGGATCATTCCGTTGAATTTCCATAAATTTCCATGCATTATTCAGGAATTTTCTCCGAGGTGCATATTTAGATGGGAACGGGGCTTGGATAATAAACACTAATTTCCCAGGTGACAGTGCTCTTCCAAATTAATCTATTTGACCTCCCCTTTTTCCTCAGAAAGAGACTGAGGTGGGGGGACGGTGGATTTAAAAGGCTCCAACACACACACGTTCACAGTGTCTCACACACACACACACACACACACACACACACACACACACACGCACATACAGACACACACACCCCTTGCGGTGTTTTCCGGGATCACGCCACTGCTTCCACTTGGGATCTACACAGCAGCAGCGATATGGCTGATCGTCACCGGACGGGACGGTGGACTTTATAAGCGAAAGTTAACGCTTAAAATGAAGCACAGCAGGTCAGCTATGTACTTGTTCAGGCGCCGGGACACTGCGACACACCGTACGGCACTCAGAGAAGAATAATTTGAAGGGTTGGAGGCAATCTGGTGTATTTTGCAGCAAAGTAGTTGGAGGAACTTGTCGCAGTGGCTTCATCCCAGCGCGCTGCCCGGATTACCATACAGAAGTGGAACAATAGTCTCCTGCAGCAGAAACACTAGCAGGTCAGTGGGAGCGGTGTTTTTGTTTGTTTATGTCCTCGTTGTGACTGTGTAATAGCAAGCACCGATTCACAACCGTGGGCGTCCTATCACCTGACGTTCCAGGTGGGCTTATTTTTCGACTCGCTAAACAAAGATTCCCCTTATAAGTTCGTGTGTCTGAGGTCAGATTGCGCGTCTGTGTGGACCTACTGTGGACAAGGAACACATCACTAGAGGAAACTGGATCGCAGTAGCAGATAAAAACGATAAATGGCGACACGAGCACCAAAGTCCAATCTAAATGTGAGTCCCTTGAGGAATAGATCCTAAAATTTGGAACCATTTCGGCGACCCAGGCCGTGTAAATAGAAACTTAAAGGTAAAGATAGTCTCCTAGATTACCCCAGCCCGTTTTCTTTGGAGTTTCGGCGCTTGCTTGGCGGATGTGTAACTTTTCTTTGCCCTGCCGGGATTCTCCTCCTACCGGATACTCGCGTCAGGAAAATACGGGGAGAGAGGAACTGGCCGAAAGCGCAAAAGGCCAGGAAGGTGGAGGAATCTCCCCGCCAGGCCCGACACGGGGCGCCACTGTGAATGTTTAGTCTATGTGCTGTGCATGGTGCTGTGTGAGGGGCTGCTTTTCATGTGCGCTCTGTCCGCAGTCTCGTCGAGCCTGTGCGGGATATCGTCAGGACCTTCGCTCGTCCGCATATGTGACAGGGAAGTGAGCGCGGTTGTTGCGGTCCTGCAGTGCTGTCGATAACCCCGTGGATGCTCGCCATAAACCCACACTGCATACGCTGAACAATTCATGCCAAACGCAGGTCCTAACATTATTTCATAACAGCGAGCTGGGAGTATCATTTTACGCTTAATAATTTATGGACACCTCAAAGCGGGATGTCCAGATTGAACACCGTGCGCATCCGTTAGTTCCTTTGCCCTTGCGCTGCACCCCGACTAAAAAGCATATGAAAAGAAAAAAATCACAATAATAATCCAGGAACAGTAAAAAACTTGTGGTGTGCATTTTAATTTGCAGTTGGATTTCCTGACCCCTGTATTATTATTCGACCCCCCCCCTTTTTTCTTTTTAACAAAGGGCTCTCTATTTCACACAGTCAGGATGTGTTATCGTGAAATCAATTACATAAGAAACATTTTCCTGAATGTTCATTTCTAAAATAAAAATTTAAAAAACAGGATAGGGTATTATTATTTTTCTCTTTGCTACAAACTGATAACGTTTTGGATGGCAAGTTATTCAGAAGTTAAACTGTGCCAACTTTCCATGGATGACAATACTATAGTGTAGTGTTATCCTGATATTCCCAAATCAACTATTCAGAGCTACGTCAATGTATTGTCCTACATTTGTGTTATTGTTACCATCATGTTATCTTAATGTTGTTGTGTTTGAAGAAATAAGTAACAGTAAAAGGCAAACATTTGCCTTACATTTAGATATCCAAAGCCTGTTTGGATTAATATCACGACAATAATCTCAGCCACATTGCAAAAGCTGAAATCAACATGTACTAATCTTTCTGTACATTCTGTGATTCTCGTGAGCCAGATCTGCCAACAATCATACAGTCACACTCTCTTCTCCATCCTCCTCTTGTGACAGATAATGGCATTCCAGATCTTTTGCTTAGTCTTTTGCAGTGTGTTATTTGTTTTGAGTCTTGTGCTCTTCATTCATTTAACTTCTTTCCATAAATTATTCCCTCTATCTATCTCTGGAGATTCAGATTTAGTGATGGGATGCAAACAAGAAGACATTGGGTTTATAATGAGAAGGGACTATTGTCTGGCTGGATGTGTGTAGGATTCTGTAGTTGGGCAGATTTGTGCATTACTCATGCATCCCCAGGCTGCTGTGCAAAAGCAGTGTTGTGGCAGTGGAGTGGCACTGAGTGCCTGTTCCACTCTGCCACATTGCATGTGTGTGCATGCATGCACATGATTCACGTGTCAATTGAATTGCACAATAATGCTTGTTTATTTGTGTTGAAAAGGAAAGAAAAATAGGTGCTAGATGTAGAACGATATCGCTGTAGCAAATGCAGACCACGGTCACACTAACAGCTGAAATATTGTGTATTTTTTTTTTCTTTTTGTGAATGTGTCAGACACGCAGCTAGCTTATGTTTGTATTTCACATTCATTCTGCAGGCATCCATCCTCTGGTCCATTCATTATTTTCCTCTGAAAAAGGCATAATTGGCAGAGGAATACTAGAGCCAGGTTAGGTGAATGATGCCCTCTGGCATCCCGAGAAGTTTGGCAGGAAGTTTCTGAAGCTGACGCTAGCATGTTTGGGTGTTAGTATTGAGAGATGCGAATTTTGAATTCTCAGCTTTTTCGCCTCTCTCTGCCTCTTTCTTTTTCTCTTCACTTCATAGACAGAAACTGTGGTTCCAGTCTGGGCCTGTAACCTAGCAACCCAAATGGTGTGTCTTGAATAAATCAGACTGTTCCTCTTCTTTCCTCCTCAGGAGTCTGTTTGTTCACCTCACCTCCAGGCTACCACATTCATGTAACAGGGGTGGTTACATGGATGTAGAAGTACATGTGCACAATGTGGCGCAAAGTTGGGGAAGGTTTTATCTTTTTTCCTGCTTTGTGTCAATTACCCTATCGACCTTTGCTCTCTTGTGTTGTTTTATTACACAGCCCTTCTTAATACATGAGTTTATGCTCTGTTTTGCTTTCAGAGCTAAAACACCAGTGCTTGTAATGCTGTTGAGTGTCCTAATGAGGGAGTGTAGTCTTTGTCATCTGGAGTGTGCCCCTCCATTAAGTGGGAGTTATGCATATCAGAGTTATTTGTGGTTTGCCAGGTGTCTGTCTGCACATGCTGCAGCCTGGAGCCACATGTCCCCTCTCATTCACTGATCGGGCTTTGCCAAGTTCTTCACACTTGCACCTCCAGCTGCACCATATAAAACTCATGGCATTTCATTCTTGACCATCGGTGATGCATTTACGTACTCTGAAATATGTAATATTGTTGGTAAGAATAAAATGTGGTATAACTCTTAGTTTCTTTACACAAAACTCGTTTAAGATTTAAGCATACAGAAATATAATATCAAATGTGGAAATAAAGTAATCAAAGCAATTGGATGCTCCTGTTAGAAAGAAATGTTTTATTTGTGTCTGAAGTAAATGATTTAACCTTTGCACATTAAAATGTTCTTGCTGTATCTGAAATTTCATGAGAAACATCTTTTAAAAGAGCAAACTTTACAATTTAAGTATGAAGATATATTTGCATAAAATGAATGTCATCTGCTTATTTAGTGTAACAGTCTATTAGAGGCACTAACCTTATTTTATCATTCTATAAATAAAATTGGAAATCCTGATTTACTATATATACAGAGGCATCCTGAAGAGTTTCTCTGTATGAGCCACTGGATGGTGAGATTCCGCTTACTGTCCATGCTAATTCAGCCCAGATAAGCTGAGGACTGGGAAATTGGTTTTCGTTGTGCGTCTATGTGTGCGTGCGTGCGTGCTTGCTGGGAGACCGTCAGTATCTGTCTGTGATAATGATAACATTGGCATTTATTTTTCTGGGTAATAGGCAGAAAATTATATCTCAAGTGTTTCCCCCTAACATGACTCATTTATTCCTGAAAATTTATGGATAGTCACAGCAAGGTTACATGAGGAGAACCCAATCTTCTTGTCCAAGCAGACACCATCTCTAATGAAGTCTGGGAAAGCATGCAAATGAGAAGGGGGGTGATTGCATATTGATAATCCACATAGTGCATAATATATAAAACTGGCAGAGAGCAATGTTGTGAGCAATGGATACTCTGCTGAAGACATTTTCTGGTGAAAAAAAGGCCAGTTGTCCCCTATTCGAATGTTTGAATTCCCTCTGAGCACTGGTTGTCTCTAATAAGTCTGAAAGACACAGAGCCTGAAAGGATGAATGGCTTTTGTAGAGGCCTCCAAAGTTGGACACAAAGAGAAAGGCAGTGGGTGCAATGTGTCTTTGTGTGTGTGCGTGTGTCCCCGTGAATGTGTATATGTGTGTGTGCTTCTGCATGCCAGCTCACAAACCCTTATGGGTTTGATAGAAGGAGCAGGAAGTGGAAGGGAGACAGAAATACTCTGCCATAACCGTGTCTACCTTCAGGCCACTAAGGCAGAGAGTAGAAGACGAACAAAGTGACTTCCACGCACAGAAATGCACACACGCAACTGCACATTTACTGTACATGTACTCATGAACCAAACAATAAATGTCTACCGAGAGGCACGCTAGACAATATATAACTTTGAAATCTTACTGAGGCAAGCACAAATACATAACGCGCAGCGTGGGTTCGCCACTGAATATACTTTGCTAGAAAAACACTGTTTTCATCCACATTTATTTTAAGGATGGGATACTCCTATCCTGCAGATGCACAGACACTGTGCGGTATTTGAAACCAACTTTCCATCAGAGCTATTTAGTTAGCTTAAAATGAACTATTGGAGAATTCGATGTAGATGTGTCGATGTGTCATATGATTCTACTTTAGACTGTAGTTTGTATACCATGGATTCATTGCACACAGTTGATGGATGAGCCAGTGAAAAGCATGTCAGTCAGAACTCATCTGGGAAAGCTGGTCTAGTCAGAAACCTCTGGGAAGTTGCACAGTCAGCAATTCAGTTTTATTTTTTGCACTTTTTTGTTTGTATTTTTCTTTCCCTTCTCTTTTTCTGCTCCTATGTGGGTTTGCCGCTGTCTCATTCTTTGTCTTTGATTCTGCAATGATTGCTCCTGGGATACATAACAATGAGAACACAGGCTGAATGAGCAAACAGAATCAGTGGGAGCCCAAAGAACTGCAGGAAATTTGCACACGCTGCACCGCAGTAGTTGAACTGTAGAACGACAGTATAGCATGGATGTGGTGGTTATCGACGGTGATAATAACAGCTCTAAACATGATGCAGGTAGTGCTTTTGATTATATAATTATAACAAAGGTGGTGCTTTTCTTTCCTCTTAGGCCTTAGGGCCCCGGAGGTGTGATTGAGAAGATGGACAGGATGAAGATAATCAAGCGGAGACTGTCCATGTCTCTCCGCAGCGCTCGGCCTGTTGATGACTCTCTGTCTGAACTTGCAGAACAGATGGCCTTGGATGAGCCATCCACAGCCAGGGACAATGGTGAGAGATCTGAACAAGTGCCCTCACACATGAACACAAAACACCTTAGCAGACATCATCATTCAGAAACTGTCAATGCGCAAAACCAACTTAAATTTTTTGTTATTCAAATACAGTGTGTGTGACACTCAGTTACACTACACTGTGTGTGTGTCATATCTCTATAGAGGAATTACAGTAACATGGTTCATTGTAGAAGAAACTGAGAATAGCTCTGGAAAATGTAGCAAGGCAGCTTATATTTAAAGAGGAGAGGTTTAACCTCCAAAACCCTCATTGAAGTTGCAAAATGATGAGTTTGATCCCAACATCTATTACTATGCTGAATTCCTTTCCACACAGAAGCATTTACTAAAGGACAGTTGCTCTTGTTTAGCAACAGTTCAAGACCTTACCACCTCATTTAGAGCTTTTTCAGTACAGGAAGAGCAGGCAGTAACTAAATGATTGTGTGGGTGGAAAGAGTTACAGTAAAAGTGCTTTCTGATCCTTGTAAGGGACACGTGAAGGTCATTTAGAATTATGGCAGCAGATTTTTCAATTCTGCTCACTTTTATGCCATTCATTTACACTGATGTCCTCCCAGATTTGTTGATCAAAATATCCCATAAACTGTATGTGTTTTGTAAATGTGTGTGTCACCACCTTTTTTATTTATCTCCACTATTCTGATAAAGTCAAACAAAGATGTAAATGCAAAACATTCACAGTAGCTTTGTCTACCTTTAGCCCACTGGAGCTGTTCATTTTAACCACCATCATCTTTACCACAATATTCATCACAGTTCACCTAACCACTGAATTATAAAGACTCAATGTTAATCTGAGGTGGAAATGTGTGGGAATTTCCAGAGCTGTGAGAATTCAGACACAGTGTTTGTTTGTTTTCTCATGTGTTCACATAAGAAAAAGAGAATGTATTTGCTCCATGAAGAAAGTCTGAAAAGCAGCGTCATCCTCAGACACTCTGGGTGCCATCTGCTGGGTATCGTCCGTGACTGCAGGTCCCACTTTGGAAAAAATCAGAAGTCTCACATCCAGACACTATCTTTGTATGTGTTTGTCAGAACATAGAGAAAAAAGGAGGTTGTCTCAGCTTTGGAAGATGGTTTTGTCTCAGTAAAAAAAAGGAAAAAAAGACTCAGTGTTCAAATATAGCTGTGCTCTGCTGGCTGCTTGGCAGTTTGGATTCAAGGAGCGATGATGCTTGCTGTTGCTGTTACTACAGCTCCCCGGCTGCAACATCTATAGCTCTACCTCATTCATTTTACTCACTGCCATCTTTCTCCTTTTCCTTTTATTTTAACATCCCTTTCGTTTGTCTTTGATAGCGCATGCTATGTCAGTTCATTTCCAAAAAGTCCAGCCAGCAAGTGATAGCAAGAGTGGAATGGAGGAAGTGATGTAAAGGATGAGGAGAGACATTAAACTTTAACTACCCGCTCTACATTACCATCTCCTGTCCTTTTCCCTTGCTGTATCCTCCCCTTCTCCCCCCAGGCACACACATATCTCTCTCTGTATAAGTCAAACTGTGCAAAAGAATGGTAGAAAATAATTCTAACATTTTTCTTGCTAATTAGAAGCAGTGTCAAGGCTGCTGTGACTGCAATTCCTTTCTGTTAGTGTATTTCTGGACCAGGTAGCTTGTTTTACTTAAGTAAAATGGAGTAAAAAGAGAATTTACCTCCACTGCTTGGTGATCTGAGTGAAATTTAAAGAGCAATTTTGAGGAAATAGGGGATTATTTGAAAGATAGGAGATGTGACGTGTGGGTTTCCACCCACATTCTACTAACGAAATTCATTAATTTCACATTACTTTGTGTGAAAGAAAGCTGACAGTGCACACACGCTGCATGTAAATATCCTCAGCTAAGGTGCTTTGCTTTGGAAAACTCAAGGAGCGAGTTTTTGACCTCTAGGCATTCGTTTTCTGGTACAGACAATGGAAACCCTTTTGCACTCCTTACATCAGTGATTTCATTACTCCCATAATGCTATGGCCTGTTTCCTACAGTGTGTCTGCTACTTTTATGTGTGCATGTCTGGATTTGTTTTCACTTCTATTTCATAGTGAGTTTTCATCAGTCTATGACTCAACAGATTTTCCACTGTGCATGCCTTATGCCTCATGCACTTTCTATTTTCATTTCTATTACTGTGCTACAGCAGTTCCTCACATATTGACAGCATGATTACAGCAGCTGTGTGCGTTCTCACCCTTTTATCTATTACTACTGCATATTGTACTGTTTCTACATGTTCTGCTACTTTTCTGTGTCTGTGTGTAACCTTGTGTCGTCTTTTTTCCTCTTTCCCTTTTTCTCCCATTCCCTTCCTGTCTTCTTTTACTCTTTATTTCACTCTTTGGTTCCTAACGCCTGTTTCGCAACTTTTTTTTCTTTTATTCTATGTTTCCTTTTTCCTGGTTTCTCTTTCTTTTGTGCCAACTTGCTCCCCTTTTGAGTTTTCTGTTCTCTTTTGCATCCACTACGGGACTCTGTTCTTTTCTGCCTTTGTTTTCTCTTTCTCCTTGGCTGTCTGTCTACATTGTGAATCTCAGAGCCCATGGTGGCGTGTTCTGTGCATCCTCCCGCCTCCCATAGCGCTCCCTCCTTCTTGCGTCAATATGCTGGTCATCTGGGCCGCACTGCCCTGCGCAGAGAGCCAGGTGGGGGGCTAGAACGAGACAGAGCCTTCCTGAGCCTGCACAGGACTGGATCTCTGGGTATATGCACACACACATATTGACACATGGACACAACAGTAATCACACAAAGAAACATTTAAAGGTACAGATAGTCATTAATATTCATATTTTATGCTACTTTTTATGCCACTACAGGCCATTTAATTGTATTGTTCAAATATATACATTACTGGGTAGAAGTCTTGAGCACTCCTCATTTCTTTATATTTTGCGTTCAAGGAGATGAACGTTCTTATAATTTTTTTAAAGGGGTTGACCAATAGTTCTCCAGGCTTTCTGAAGGTCTTTTAAAGTTTTTCTGTGGACATTGGCTGCTTTTTTGCTCATTTTCAGTCCAGTCCTTGTACCCGAACGCTTTCAGAGGAATGCTGTTAAGTTACTTAACAATGAACTATGAATTTTCAAGAATAAAAAGAGCATCTAACTGATGTATGAGTCAAAGATGGTCATGCTAAAACTCATCAGATTTGTACAAAGTCTATTTTTGCCTCATACACTGTATTTTGCAAGTATATATTATATGTATGTTTGCACGTTTCAGTAAATCACTGCACATGTTCCCATTTTCCTTGCAAAATATAAAGAAATGAGGGCTGGTGCAGGACTTTCGCATAGTAATGTATAAAGTGCTTATTATATACAGTACCAGTCAAAAGTTTGGACACACTCACCGATTCATATGAATGAAACTTTTGACTGATACTATAAATTAGCTTTTTTTTCAGTTGGCAACATCATAATTGCATGTAAAAGGATGCAAGAAAGTTCAGAGAACAGCATTGAACATTAGTGCATTGACAAGTCAGTTTCCTCAATGTTTTCAGTGTCATTCAGTCACGTATTCTCTGTGTGTTGTTTGCCTGCATGTGTGTTGTGAGCTTGTGCGTTACGTACGAGCTGCATCTTTGTGTCAACAATTCAGTGAACAGAACTTTGTCAAAGAGAAATAAGAAATAATGAAGGTCACCTTGTTTTTTGCTTAAATGTTTACTGCTTTAAGAATTTAGAAAAAAAAAGGGAAAATAAATAAAACACAAATGACCCGATGAGCAACCCTGGCAGGCAGCCGCCTTGGATGGCACCAGAAGTATATGCACCCTTGTACCCCTACATTATTAAAGACATCTTAAGATTTAGTTGTGCATTTGGATTTATAAAATGGCTTATCTACTTTTAGGAGTTATGTAAAGATCAGATAATGTTGAGGCCATATTTAGAATATTTATAAATATAGATACTCCACTAGAATTATGAAACATTTCCTGCAGCTATATGTCATATATAAAGTACCAGTCAAAAGTGTGTCCAACCTTTTGAGTGGTTCTGTATCTTCGACCTGCACGATCAGAGTATTACTGCCACCTTTGGATGGAAGTCACACACTGATTTATGTACAGCACTTACATGTGAGTTTTGCTTTCCATAGGCGGTGTGTGTGTGTGTGTGTGTGTGTGCGTGTGGGTGTGCGTGTGCGTGCACGTGTGCGTGCGTGTGTGTGTGTCTAACTTGGTTTCAATGAGTGGAAAACAGTGTTTACTGAAACAACTTTTCTGTCCTGCCAAAATTTACTATGAGGGTGGAAGGATAAAACTCTAATGACCTTAATCTTACTTTTACAAACACGCACATACAGCACATGCTCACAACACTCACATGCAATTACTTTTTCCGTCTGTCTGCATTATGTAATGTGGTCTGTGGCTATATAGATCCCAGTAATCTCATTTCCCACTGTGGCAGAACGGCTTATATCAGGAGCAGTAGGGCAGATCACACTGAGGAAAGGAAACTTGGATGGATGGAAAGAAAGGCTGAAGATGATGATGTCGGAGATGGGTTTTAGAATGAGATAGAGCTTAGAAAATAGTGATTTATGAGCGAATGAGAGGTAGAAATGAAGAGAGCGTCGGGAGGAGCAGTAGGAGGGTTTTTTTGCAAAGGCTCCTTCAGCAGCCAAATTAGACTTCTGCTGTGAATCCCTTGCGAGATGCAGATAGACCACAATGAGACTCATTGCATTCGCTGAGCTTTAGTTGAAGGGAACTGTACTTACAACAGTAGCTTACAATTTTTTGTAATCCTGTGAGCTGGGAATATGATAATCAGACTATGCTTGGATAAAACTGAAAAGATCCTAATGAAGAAATAGATACTGCAGCATAGGGAAGGTTTCTGTTTGATCATTTTGTGTGCTGTCCCTTGGTGCCCATATCAAAATAATACATTTTTGAGGCTTGTGGTTTTAAACCTGCAATAATGTTGTATTTCCATTTGATAATATATGTCTGTGTAGATTCTCAGTCATCCAGGTCATCATAGTCTCTGGAGCTTGAAAAAAGGCAACTGGACTTCTTTTTGTTAGTTGAAGACGTTTCGCCTCTCATCTAAAGAAGCCTTTCGGATGAGAGGCGAAATGTCTTCAACTAACAAAAAGAAGTCCAGTTGCCTTTTTTCAAGCTCCAGAGATTTGATAATATAAGTTTTCTAAAACTGGTGTTCTACTCTTGTGTACCAGAAATGAAGCAGTGCCAATTTACCCATATAGAAGTTGTAATATTCAGCAATGCTAGTTATTATGAGATGTGGTATGGTTTTCAATAGACAATGTTTAAAGTAATTGGCAGTGCAGTGTGCAGGAGAAAAATGTGGAAAATAGATGTTGTTATTAAGATAATAGTGTGTTGTTGTTTTTTTTTTCAGAAACAAAACAAACTTTTCATTTATTTTCTTTTCAGATTTCATTATTAGATAATTATAAGATATTGGTGGATATTTTCCATATAAAAACAAAGCTATGCCCTGCCACTGACGGGCGACCTGTCCAGGGTGTACCTTGCCTCTCACCTTGACAGGTGGGATAGGCTACCCTGCGACCCTGAATTGGATAAGTGGAAATGAATGGATGAATGGATTGGATGGATGGATGAATGGATGAATGGATTGGATGGATGGATGGATGGATGGATGAATGGATGGATGGATTAAAGAATGGCAGATAAAGCTGTCAGTGTTTTCCGATAGAAAAACTATGCAGTGGTTTGTCTACCATTTTACATTCTTAAGCCCACATATTGTTGATCTGGCAGTGACTTCATTTTGTGAAATCCATGTCTGCCACTGAGTGTAGATAAGCTCCTAAAAAGACATAGGCTTGACTCAATCTAGAAAGAAGGCTCCTCTATTATTTAAGTCTTGATAAGGTATAGTTTAAAATGTTAAGAGGTACTCTGTGTGTGCCTGCGTGCGTGTGTGTGCATATATGTGTCTATGTGTGTGTGAGTGCATCTGTGTGAGTGTTTCCCACTAGTTGGTCCCGCTGACTCACTGTGCCGCTCAGCAGTCAGAGCACGTTGCACTCTTTAATAGAGCGACATGATGATGCAATCTCTCGTTCCTGCTGCGCTAAAGAGATTATCCACCCTTTCACTTTTGCCCCCCGTGCTTTCTGAACTTACCTTGTATATACGTTTAATTTAATATACTTTTAATTTGTGTAAATGAGCTGTGGGGTTATATGTGTTTGGTCAGGCGTCTGAGTCCAAAAGCTGTTACAGGTTTGTGATATCTGTCGCTATCTGGGCCAACACCCACTCACACCACACTGTACTTACAGTCAGGAAAGATGAGCAATGCACTTTCAGTGTTGCTTCCAACCACTACGTCATCTCTCTCTCTCTCTCTCTCCCTCTCTTTTGCTCTAATTGTAGTTACACAGTTGGGGATTAGCTGGTCCTCCCGTCTGTTTTACTGCAAAAGGACTGAGCTAAAAGCTGCCTGCTTTTCTCAAAACCCGCCTCAGGCTGCTATTTTTCAATACTGTCAAAGAAGTCTCCTCTTATTCCTTTTCCCCCTTTGTATCTCTCTCTTTTCCTCTGCAAACATCAAAATACTATATTTAACCTCCAAATAACACCAGAATGTTACAAAAGATAAAAGCTGGTAGCCTGTTAAGACCAACCTTATCTCCACCCGTACCATGAGAGACCTTGTTGTCTGTGCCAGGGATTTAATGTAATGCATTAACACTGTATTAATCGCTGTAGCCTTCTCCCTCACTGCCTACACTCTTGGCCATCCATTTGCTCACTCCCGGATTGGTTTTAGCAAGAACAATGGAGTGGATCCTTTTATGTAGTCAGTCTTATAAGCTTTTTATGTGTGTTGTTAGGGTGGCTTGCTTTTTGAGAAGCTTAAGGCTGAGGCAAATAAGATGTTGCTAATGAATGCATGTATTTTTTCAGACCTGCATATCTGGGTTGGGGGTAGGATGTGGGGTTGAGATGTAGCTGAGCAGCATAAACAGAACTGGTAGCTTACAGTAGGCTCTCTGGTCTCAGTAATTGAATAATGAGATTCCTTAGATGAAGATAAAAGGTTTAGAGGTAATTACTGCAGTCTGAATTCTCCCACCCTGCAGCCTTGAGAGTGTGTTCCTCTATGCATGCTTGTTCTTGAGGGATGATACATGCAGTTTGATTTTTACTGTCTTATTTGTCTGGAGACTCACAGTGATATTTATGGCTTAAAAGGAGGTGAAAACAATGTGGAAGATCAGATGTAGTCAAGAAAATGTGACATTAGAAATGTTTAAAAACAAGGTGGAAAGATAATGTGACAGTAACTGAGACCTTGAGGGAAGAAAAAGCCTGTGTGGAGGTGGCTGCAGAGCAAAACAGAAATCTTCCATGTATACAGGCTGCACTTGTGAATCTAATAAGACAAGGAAACCGTGATGGCTGGAGGGTTTGGAGCTTTTGTTCTTGATGTTTTGAACAGCTCATCAGTTACATCATCAATACATGTATTTTAATTCTCTGTAAATGACTATTACTCTCTATTTAAATCTAACAGTGGATACGGTAATGTCCCAAAAAAGCCACTGAATGGAATAACCTATCTAGATTAAAAAATGTTTTCAGGACGTGCTAGGGCTGCAGTATCTCAAAGATCCCAACATATTTACAGTGTCTAAACCAATTACAAAGTTTGCTTAAGTCTTATTAAGTACATCATTATTGACATGTAGGGTGTGTGAGCCTCTCCACATGAGCGGGTTTGGTTAGTTAAGACGCAAGGGAGAGCTGCGGTTTTATTTTGTAGCAGTCAAAAACAGCTTTTTGAAGTGTTAATCCTTGAAAATATTATGCAAAATGATGGCATTTAACACTTTATCTTGTTGACATTTTGGATGCTGTTGCCATTCAACACCGTTGTGTTCTCTAAACACTTTTATAATGTTAGTTTTCATGGATGCAAGCAAGGTTTGAAATTTTGTTTTAGTAACCACAAGGATTAACTAATGAGTATTCAGTGACTGTTGCCTCTAGCTGTACTTTGGATTAAAAACTGCAAATACAAAGTGTCTGGTCAAAAATAAAAGGTCAACAGATCTTGTTCTGTGCTATGAATCCCACCTCCCATACTCAGTATTGATCTGCCATTTCTTGCTAACACTTGAAAGGCTGTAGCTACATCAGGCTCCATCCATCCATTCACTTCCGCTTATCCTGTTCAGGGTCGTGGGGGGCTGCGAGAGGCAGGGCACACCCTGTACAGGTCACTAGCCTGTCACAAGGCCAACATAGAGAGACAGACAGGCAGCAGTATTAACCACTGCGCCACCGTACTGCCCACCGAAAAAATCAACCTATTTTTCAAACTGACCCACTGGGAGCGTTGTCTCTGGTTGTTTTGAGCAGTTTTCAGTTGAAGCGGTCACATTTTCCAGTCCCAAGTCAGGTCTGATTGGGAGCGTGCTGCTGTTCAACATTTACAAGGTTGTGCAACATGAATTTGTCCCTTGTGTGAGAGGCAAGTGGCACTATAACATCTCGAGGCATCTTTTGTAATAGGATATTCAGCAGTAATGAGGTGAACTATGATGTGTCCCAGCATGCCAATGTATGCCAGCACACAGCGCATTGAAGATGTGGTGTTTCGGTCACAGCAACACAACACATTCCTGCAACTTAGTACACTTCAACAAAATGTAAATCAGGAGGAGATCCAGCGTGTGCCGCAGAGGCACAAGTGCAATGAAAACAGGATTTTCAGGGATTAATCTAAAAACAGCCGCTCCACTGAAAGTGTTTATGAGTGTTCATCAGACAGTGACCTAGAAGAGGAAATTGGCCAAATTTAAATCAGGTATGATTTTTTATTTCTACAGGCCAAAATTTTTTTTATTGCATCTTGTAAATGTAACAAATATCCATCCAATGAGCCCTCAGTTTAATCACAAAAGAGATAACATTAAGAAAGTAATTATCCTCATCAAGCGCCCAATACTTGGATTTCTGTCCTACTAAATCAAAGCTGATTATGTAGGCATACATACACATACACAAAGAAAATACAGAAGTTTTCAGATGCAGAAAAATATTCTTTAGGATTAATATACCGGTAAATAATTTGGATAAATAAACTAATTGTTCACAGCCTGTTTGATCTCCAGGTGGGCTTAATACTCATTAGAAAGTAGGCAACAATATGTGAGTTCTATTTGCAGCAGTAACTGTATTCTGTGGCATGTGTAGGAAAGAGTGTGTGCTTGGCATGACCATAAATAATGTCCTATGCTTCATGTCCATGTAGAGGGACACAGGCAGAAAGAGGAGAGCGGAGAGAATGGAGGAGAAGCTGGCTAGAATGCCAGAGGCATCACTCCGAAGCCTCAGGATTTCATTTTTCTGCACTAGAGAGTGATAAGCACACGGAGGGAGGGTGGGGAGCACGAGAAAGAGGTGGCGAATAAGATGGAGTGTAAGAAAGCGGCCGATCAGGCAGAAAATGTCATCGGCACATGAATAGAAAAAGAGGATGACTGTACTGATATTCAACACCCTCAGTGATAGCGAGAACAAGGGAGAGAGAGGGAGAGATAAAGACAGATGGAGAGAGAGAGATAGAAATTTCTATCTCATGAGAGGGAGGGGAATAATAGCAAGGTAAAGGGAGGGAGCAGGAGGACTAACAACACTGAAAGGACTGATAGGGGCGCCAGAGGCAAGGAGGGACTAAACGGGAGAGGGGAGTGGAATGAAGGAGAGCAGCACAACAGCCTGAATAGAGTGGTGTGTTGAATAACAGTGGAAAAACAAGGAGGACAAAGAGAAGAGATCTGCCAGAGACGGGGAAAAACATCAGCAAAAGGAAGAAACTAGAATGCAAATGAAGAAGTCACAAAGGACGGAGGCAAAGAAAAGGTCTGGCAGTCTTTTTCTTGCTGGGAGCTGCAAGTTAAGTGCGTTGTGAGTCTTTGCACATGCTTGTGTGCTTGTGTCCGGATGAAGACAGATGATGACAGAACACCTGTTATACTGAGATGGCAGATTGTAACAGTTTTTAGCTTGCACACGTTGGACTGTCTCTGCAGCATTTTGCATACCTGCACGGTGTTTGACCTTCCTTAGTCAGCAAGCAGAGTGTGACTGCAGAGAGAAGAAGAGCGAGAAAGGAGAGAGAGGAGAGGGGGAGCATCTACTAAGAAAAACACACAGCAAGAGAGAGAGTGTGTTAAAGTGGAGTAGCAGCCGAGGGAGTTGTTGGATTCTGATTAGTGTGCCTATGCAGTCTGCACTATGCTCATAATGTCAGACCTGTTCTCTACTGCATGGAGCTCTTCTGGTGGTACAGAGGTAGCCTAAGGATTTGATTTTTCCCAGGAAGCTTGGATCCTAATCAGTTACACCTCCTTTTTTAGGATCCTATTGATCCAGGTGCCACCCATACTGGTTGGTTGAAAGCTAAGACTGAATTGAAGTGGATTTTTTTTTTTTTTTTTAACTTTCAAATGTTAGCGCTTTGAACCCACCGGAGCAGATGGATATGGCAGACAACCCGCAAGGATGCTCTGCTCGTGTTCCCAGGGTTGGTGACCTTAAAACGGGGGAAGTTAGAATGGGAGAGGGGGTAAGAATGGTGGAGAGAGACACCCCACTGAGACTGTCACCCTTCCGTATGCTTCGCGTGCTGGACTCGTGCCGGCCTCCAGGAAACCGTATTGGTGAGTCTCATCACTATCATCTTCTTCAGCAAGTTCATCTACATCCTGAGTTCATCCAAGTCATTGTCCAAGAATATACTAATTAGATTTTTGTAATAATATAGAGGTTATATTTAGGTAGAAGGGACAAATTTTTGTCATACATCAGCACATGCTGTATATCTGTATACTTTTCTCTAACTTTGTAGGACATTAAAATAAAATAGCTTGCTCAAGCTCATCCAATGGTTTGACTTTATACCAAGACAGATTTAGGCAAGTAGATTTCTCTCAGAATCTGCCCATGATACAATTCTGATCAACTTAAACTTATTACTGTGAAAATGTGATTTGACTTGCTTTACATGTCTTCATAAGTTGTAACGTGTGGGCCCAGAGGAATGTGCTTATCTACAGGGTTTCCATGAGCTAACTAGTTCTTCTTTTAAATTTTTTATTCATTTGCTTGTCAGCACCGTGACTGCAGTATCTTCATTCGTGCTGCTCGGGCCAAAGTCAGACCGCATGCTGTCCTGTGCTTTGAAATGAGTTTGAGAACTCTTCGCCTGAAAGCAAGAAAGAGAAGTCAAAGGATTCACTTCAAAGCCAAAGCCTATAGTAATATTATTGGGTAATGTGGATGTGGATGGTAGCTATGAATACTACTTGTTCCCCCATTGAACAACCTACTGAATTTAGTGTCTGGGTTTGCTGAGAGAGGACTTATGGCATGAAATCCCAATATTTTTGCTATCCCGTGAAGGGCTTTTCAAGTAAATCCTCACTTCTTTTAAAATCCTTTCCCTTCGATTTTCCTTTATTTTTGAAGTGTTGCCATGGTGTGCTGGAGATGAATTTTTAGTTAGGGAGTATTCACAGTGCAGGGTGAGGTAAGGATATTCCTAAAAGTAGCCCACTCACTCTTCTAGACAAACTAGCAGGGAGTCAGCAACCCTAACTAGGCCAGCCTGGCTCCATGTGGGGAGGCAGTGCTAGCTTGTGACATTTGCTGTCTGCTCTTAGTCTTCTCTGGAAATGGAGCAGTAAGAACCTGCAGAAGGCTGAAACAATGTTGCTTTATGTGACTAGGAGGTATGTGGAGGAGAGAGGGACCGTGGAGAAGGTAACATCATGGTATGGTATTGTTTAGGGTGATGGATTTATTTACACAAACAGACAAGATCGGGACTTCTCGGAAAGTGAGAAAGACATGTGATATAAGAGGAGTACTGGATACTCGCTCGTCGTAAGCATGTGGTTGTGTGTGCATCTGTCAGTAGATATCCGGGATCAGTTTCTCCTGCCTGTGGTGTCACTTACCTTCAGTGTAATGTTTCACCGTCACGGTTGTGAGGGTTAATTCCTGATTCCTGATACGACAAATGACATGCATCCATTTTTTACCAAAGTATATTCATTCCCCATATCCTTGTGTCTGTATTTGAGGCCAAATACTATATGTCAGACTTGGAGACCCACTAGATGCCTACATTTCAACATTATGACCGTTTCTCTCTGTACCTCCACCTCATCACTGCAGAGCGTTTTAAGTTAACAAGCATTTGAACTTTTATAGAACCTGAAAAATTAAATGCTAACTCTTGAACTACTGTGTAATTGGCTTTGACTATGGAAGGTATAATTTAACAGTTGGGGTTTTTTTGGATTATTGGGAATCTACAGAGTCAGAGGATTATTTTTACTCTATGCCCTCTTATTAATTAGGTAAAGCTGAAATAAAGACCAATTTAAACCAATTTTAGAAGTACTGAGCTGTGTGTTTTTTATGTATTCCATCTTTTCAAATATGTTTTGGTCCATAGACCAGCCTTTCTCAAATCCTAATTACATGAATAATAACCTAGAATAAGCCTCAGATGTTCCACAGCTGACAGAAAGCAAACTTTAATAAATAGCTTTACCTATTTGCCCCTCAGTTGTTAAATCCCACAGCTGAGGTGTTGCAGTCACTCAGGGGACTCATTTTTCTTTCCACTTCATCAGCTCTTCCAACCAGAACCATCCACCCCCTATCTCCTAATGTTTCCTCGATCAGTCTGTCCTCTGCTGATGGTGTAAGGATAAATGGTAAATGATGGTAAAGTGGAAGCTTTTACAACACCCAGTCCACTTCAGTTTCATGAAAAAAAAGTTGACTTTACCAAAACAAACACCAGGCAAACATGCACACACACACACACACACACACACACACACACACACACACACACACACACACACACACACACACACACAAATGCTCGCACATACTGTGTGTGCTGTACATGACCCAGACAAAGAGAAAGCCCCCCCACCCTTCCCCCACATCTGCTCACACACAAACTCACACATCATTGAAGGAGACAGTCCTGTCTGCTGCACAGTGACTCATTAATCAGATGGATTCTGGGGCATATGAAGGTGTGTGTGTGTGTGTCGGGGGGGGTCTCCTATTGCATGAGCTCCTATTGCACTCAGGTAATATTGATCCTGTACTTGCTCATCTTACCAATATCATTTTATACACTTGTTTTACACCTCTGTGTGGCTGGTGGTATGATCCATCATTTAGTGATTGGGGTCCCACTGTGTCTTTCACAGGATGCGTGAGTGAAATTTAAGAAAGACAGTGTTTTGTTTTCTAGTGACCCCATAGACACTAATGAAGTGAAATAGAGTATCATTAAACACAATTTAAAAACCTGCACTGAGGTATTCATGTCAAGGGACACCCCTGTAATCTATTGGGTAGGGCATGCTGCCCTTGTACCAAAGACATGTCACATCTCCTCTCCCTCCCTGCTTCACTGTCTTCCTTTAAGGCAAAAACATTTTTGAAGAAGTCTTTGCATATTTGTGTTTTATAGGTATTGTCCACGAAAATGTGAAGATGGGTTCAGATGGGGAAAGTGACCAGGCATCCGGGACGTCTTCTGATGAGGTTCAGAGTCCAGTGAGGGTCCGTATGAGGAACAATCACCATCGGCGCATCTCTAATGAGGTATGATGAGCTGGGACACACCCAAACACAAACACACCAATGCTTTTACCGCAAATGTGCTGCACTCTTTCATCTATCAGGAGGATAATGCACCTGCATTCAACAGTATTCATTGAATTTCAATCGCAATGCCAAAGACTGTCCGAAATCATTCACACCTTCACTATTCACTACGCATTATGAAGTAAATTCCTTGCAGGAAACCATACCTTGTGACAGATTGTAGATCTAAAATGATAAATTGGACAGGCCCAAATATCAGTTGTTCCCTGTTGCTGATATGTTGGTATTTTATGGTTGATAAATGAGCATAAAAGCATAAAAAGAAATGCCAGGCTAGCATTGAGGCAAATAAACTGTAATTTTTTAAAATAATCTATGCTGTGTTTTTGAAAAACAAATCAAAAGAAGAAATTTGCTTTTTTTTTTTTTGTTTCTTTAACCTAACGCTTCCTTTAACCTTTTATTTCATTGCAAATTCAATTCTCAGTGGTAGTTGGCTCTAAGTTAGTATACACCATATAGTTAGTAGACAGGAAACACTATACAGTGTATACTATGATATGATTCATGTATAACGTGAATGGTGAGCAATTTCAGACATATACCTGGCATTTGTGTGGTACATTAAAAGACATCTATTATGCACATTTTCAGCTCTTGGACTCTTTAAATCTTGGACTCTTCCAGGGTACCTTTGCATGATTCACACTCCAAAATAATCATTATTTGACTTGGGTCTGAAAAGCTGTTTTAGATTCCTTCCCACTGCTATTAAGCCAACTCCTTTCGTCTGATTGGCTGCCCGTGGTAAACAGAAGGTTTAAGCAGCAGGTGGGTGGGGCATCCATGTCTAAAATTACCATATTGTCTCACTGACATTATACAAATCTAAGAGTGCATTTGGAGCAGTCTGAGCTTTTGGTTCATAGGGAATACGTAACACATTCATGCATGCATACACTGACCTCAATATTTTAAACTTTGCTCATGGTTAATACGAACATCTACCATTGCATGTGTGCACTTATGACAGAAAAAGAGGAAAACACAACAGACTCCTTTTAGTTTCAGTGTGTGTTTACATATATGTAAGTGCACCTGTGCTATCATCTGACAGATAGTGTTGCTGTTTGCTGCTGAGTTTCTGAGTGCCCTCGTGTCTCGCTCAGCCTACGTGTGTCCGTTTGAAGGAGTTGCAGAGTGATGAGCGCAGCAGTATTACGGGAAATGCCTCTAGATACAGAGCCTCTCACTGCTGTGAGCACTGGATGGGACTAATTTAGACCATGTTTACCAGAGAGAGAGAGAGAGAACGAGAAGGAGATGGAGGGGCAGTGTGAGAGAGGAAAATGTAGGGGTTAGAGTAATTATGGATTTCGGTATAATTATTGCATTGACAAAGAAAAAGGAGATCCAGGGGAATAGGGCTCAGGAGATGGGAAGAGCGAAGATAAAAAAGGAGCGCTGCAGGACCAAATGATGGTAGGAGAGAACAAGAAAAACAATGTTTTCTCTGAGCTACCCCCTTCCATTCACCCCTTCCCCCCAATCTGCCTTTCTCCCCTCAGGAATCTGTCTATTCCTCTTTTCCTCTGCTCCTGCTTTCCCCCTCCTCCAACTCTTTTTTGCCCACTCCTCTTTCTAAGTCTGTGGATGGCACTCTACCACAGTGCCAGCCCTCTCGCTCGCTCTCTCTCTCTCTCTCTCTCTCTCTCTCTCTCTGAGCGTGTGCAGTCATGTATCAGGTCAGAGACATGCATCGTTGAAAGCACATGTGTGTGAGTGCATGGAATAACACATTTAAGGAGGACAATGAGGGAGCTACTAGAGCTGTTCTGCATTGTGAGTATGGGGGCACACATGTTTTCTTTTGTATGTAGATCATTTATTTAGTCTCTACTAGTGAATAACAGGGCAGGAGTGGCTGTGATTGTTAACTTTTGTCCATTGTTACCCCTTTGAAAGACAGTATGGACTGAATTTGTGTGGAAGTCTTTTCTTTTGTTCATGAGGAGTCACATCCATTATAAACTGCATAAAATAAATATTTTAATTGAAGTAATATACATGGTTAGTCGCTTGTGCCATATATGGCGTTGCAGGGCTTACATGTATGCTTCTCTTTTATGATTCAGATATTCAGTGGAGCTTACAAATGTGTTAACTACAGCTAGTAGGCATTTTGGTGCAAGAATTTGTGGCTCATTCTTACATGTTTCCACACATGCTGTTGCAATGTGCAGAACATCGCTTTAGGATTTGTCATTTGTCACCATCCATATGGTCGCTTTTTGGATGTAGCTGTGATGCTAGCCAGGCAGCTCAGATAAAACTATTACAGGGGTAAAATCCATCTACCGGTACCTTTAACTTTCAGGCATAGACACACTTTGCTACCCTCCTGCTGCGCGTTTGCACGTAAACATACATATGACTTCACACTGATGGCACACACACCAGGGCTGTTTTGACTGGGTCAGCTAACTAACCGCTGCCATGGAAACAATGTGTGATTGGCACCTTGCCGGTGATCATGTCACATAGAGTTGCATTCCAGCAAAGACTAGAAGGTGAAAGTACTTCCAGTGGTTACAAGCTGTTAATAACACTGACCCAAGTATGTGATGATGTTTAATTCCTAAAACTGCATGTAAAATGTGATCATCTCATGCTGAACTCTCGCAGATGGAAAGGCCACGCATCTCATATGTAGTCAAAATTAACTTTGACTTCAATCCATTATTAAAAGAGTAGAAAAAAATACCAAGTAACTTTGTCTTCATTTTGAAAAGAAGGCAGATTAGTTTGTGACCTTGAGAACAGTGTTGTGCCAACCCTGTTATAATGCTAATGCTAATAGTGCATTATAAAAATACATCTAAAAGTAGCCAATAACTTGTTGGAATTGATCCTGATCATGTAGCGGCCTTGCAGTGGCATTTTATTCAGTCATGGCGGGTATAGGTGTTAGTCACATCGTCATTCATCAGTCATTCACAGCAGCAGATGGCACCTGTTAACCAAAGGTCTGTTGTCCTTTGACAAACTCATCATCCGGAGAGACAGATGGAGCAAACTGTTTGTGAGCAGACAAGCAACCAACACTATTTAAAAAGAAAGACTTTTGATACCAGATGATTATGATGATTAATTAAGGCAAAATCATCAAAGTAATCAAGTGATCAGGAAATGGCATTTGTTTAGTACACATATGTATGTAAATTTTTTTTTTGGGGGGGGGGGTCAAACCATATTTAAAAGGTCCTCAAGACTTGATGTCTTTATATTATACGAGTGATAGCATATTTCAATATTATAAACTGCTTTATGTTTTCCTTTGTGTCTTTCTTCTTCTGTTTCAGGACATAAACAAACGTTTGTCTCTCCCAGCTGATATCAGGCTACCAGAAGGCTACTTGGAGAAGTTTGCCATGAACAGCCCGCCCTTTGACAAACCCATGAGCCGCAGGCTACGACGCGCATCATTGGTTGGTACTTAATTTATCTGTGTGCACATTTGCATCTGTATATGTGTGCAAAGCATTTGAAACTAGCTGTGCTGGTCTCTGGTGTGTAACTTCATGTCATTTTGTCATTTTATCTGGGTGTGAGCTTGCTCTTTTTCATGCTGCTTTGTGTAGAAACAAAAGTAATATGAGCTTTCAGTTCCATTGTACATTACTTAAATGGTTGACCAAGGCCATTATTGTCTGAAATGCACACACAGAGCACCCACACAAGCACAGATTCACTTTATTCACTGAGTTATGCTATAGTGCTTACAATGCCTCAGTAGGGGCACGAATGATAAATTCTGAATTATGCATACAGGCCAAGAGCATTATGGGTATGAATTGGGGTCTGGCGGTGAGGGGAGGGGTTGCTCAAGAAAGAAATAAGCAGATATTCATGAATATGCAGCATGTCCTTTTATTGTTAAAGCGAACCTGCTCGTCACTTGGTTTTTTTTTTGGCCCCCCCCCCACACACACACACACACACATTTTATTTCTGCGATCACACCAACTTTCAAATTTCCCTTTATACATTACTGAGTAACGCAAGAGTGCAGCGCTCTTTGTTTCACTTCTTTCTCCACCCACACACACTTGCTTGGTTTTAAAGTGAATTCACTGTGCTTAATCGCTACATCACTTTAAACAAGCTTACTGAAAGCCTGATATTCTTTGGGAAAATATAAAGGGTTCATCCTCAACAACCATTTTTTCTGCCATTATCAAACAGGTCCATTTCCTTGCCTCTGTCTTTCTGCTTGAAGCAATTTAATGACGCAGCTTTTCTGCAGGAGGCTCACAGAGATGAAAGCAAAGAGCCTCGGAGGAGAGATTTGCAGGAGAAGAGAAGTATACGGTGTAAGGGTGGAGCAGAAGAAGAGGATAGTCATAAACAGTAAATGTGTAGTGTGCATTTTCTTGGATTTGCCCAGCTGTGTGCGGCTGTGTATTTTTGGAGTTCTTGTATGTATGTGATGTAAAAGATCAATCAATAATTCAGCAGCAGTGTCAGTCTCATCTGCTGCAGCTCCTCTCCTGACTGGGATTACACCCCAGGACACCTTGGAGTGAGCTGGAGAGCAAGGAAGGGAGAGGGAAAGGCACAAAAGGAGATGAAAAGAGAATATTAAAAGGGCATGAATGATGCGATGTCATGGTTTAAAAAGGGCCTGGATAACTGAAAAATGCTAAGCAAATATAAGCAGAGCCAAATGGAAAAATCAGTGCTACTTTGTAGTTAGATTTAGGTTTTATACCAGGGAAACAAGGTTTTGATTGATTTTGGGTACTCTGCTGAGCTTGCAGCCTGTGCATTAGAAAGATGCATCATGCTTTTGTTATAGTAGCCAATATTGTTGCTTGATTTAGTGTGATGTATCCATGCAGAAGTGTGTTTTTGATTGTGCAGTAGTCTGCACATGATTTACATAGTATGCTTGAGGCCTACTTTTAACGTGCTTTGAACTGGTTCTATGGAATGAATTAGCCTGTGACATTACAGAAATTCTTCATTCACTTCAGATCTGCTAACGAGACTGTTTAAAGACACTTAAATCAAGCCAAAGCCATTTCAAATAAATGGCTTCACAAAACATTTGAGCTTAACCAAAGACCATCTTGCAAAAGCATCACACCGGCTGCAATGACCCATGGGTACCCAACAGTAATTAGTGTGTTATTACATGAGTCCTCAGTGCTTGTGGGTTTCACCACACCTATATCTGTTCTTGGTCTTAGTTTTTATTGCAGAGGTGTGACGTTGTCAAGACAAAATTTGTCTGCAGACAGACTTAAAAATATCTCCCAAAGTACAAAAAAAATTCCTTTGTAGTAGTTCCTGTTGAAACAAGCAATACCAGTTGTCCTTTAATGGTTTCTGAGAATAGTGATGTAATAGTCTTTAGACTGTCTTTGTGCTTGTCATATGTTACGGTAACACAGATCATGTTTCTGGTATTCTGTAGAAAAACCTTGAATTTGAAACCACGTATTTTGATCAATGAATTATTGCCAGCGTAATGCAAGTGAAGTTGGTGTCAGTTTTCGCTCATGGCTGTTGCCCATTAGTAATCAATTATTCACAGCAGTCCAGTGAAACTCGGTGTTCCATGGTGCTGAAGAGCGAGATGTCATTTTATCTCAAAGCACCACACTTAATCATATAATGCAGCACTCACTTTTCCCCCAAACCCATTCAACCCTACAGCGACAGAACATTAAACTGAAAAACTCAAAGCCAATTGTTGTGCCTCTCTCTTATTATGATATGTTTTCGTCATAACAAATTACATATGATACAACGTTCACCTGACGAAAGAAAGAAAGAAAGAAAGAAAGAAAGAAAGAATTGAGGTAACATGTTGTTCAGTCCTTTGGTTCAATTGTTTGTTGCTGTTAACACGAAAATGGTGACAGTGCAAGTTGTTTATTGGCCATTGATTATAGCTCTGAGGAATAGCACCATCATGCTAATGACTGGCCTCGTCTTTCCTCCCACCTCTCTTTGGCTGCCACCTCTTTTCTTCTCAGAAGGCTGTCATTTTACCTCTCCTACTAAATCCTATAAATCCATCCTTGCTCTCAAATTTAAGCTTTCTTATGGTACATAAAAAAGAAATAAATTACAAATGAAATGTGGATGATTTCATGGATTTTCTCATCAATATACATTTTTTGTGCGCATTTATGTCCTACATTTCTCACTTGTGCTGTGAGTACATCAACCTTAGACAGAACACTTATACACACATATTGTTTGGTTTTATGCTACTTCAGTTTTGTCACTAAAACTTGGTCTGACCTAGTTCTGCTGAGTAAGCCCACTGGAGCGTTGGGAATGAAATGAACCCATTGCCATCAAAAGCATACGCAAGCGCACAAGAATATGGAAAGGATTGTAAGGTACCTCTCTGCACACCGGCTGCAGAGAGGTGGTCCTTTGTGTGTGTGTGTGTGTGTGCGTGTGTGTGTGCGCGCGCGCGTGTGTGTGTATGTGAGGGGTGATTTACATTAAGGCATAGATCGCATGTGTCGTGTTTAAAGCCCTCTGTATATGTATTATACAGTACATGCTCCTGCTGAATGAACATGAATGTTCATGTATCTACTCAATATTGATATTTTTCCTCCATCTTTTCTATGAATTTCAAACACTGGAAATTACCAGATACAAAAATAAGCACTGTTTATAATACACAACTAAGAATATGTATGTTAATGAATAACTTATGCACATTTGAACTTGTGCACACCCACGTGCACACTGGCTTGTCTCGGTGTGTAAGTATGTCATCTTGTATCTGAGCTTATTCAGATGTTGTTTTTGTAGTCATCCCTTTAAAGACATCACATGCTTCATCAGCTAACTTGGCCACTGGAGACCCTCCCCCTCCCTTGCACACACACACGTACATGCGTTGGCCTGGCATTCATACGAGTGTCATGATGGGATGGACTAAATCAAGAGAGATGAGTGTGTTCGTTAAAATGAATGTGAAGTAAAGATGGCTGAAAAAAAACCCATCATAGATTAGGGAAATTATTGAGGAAAAGTGCCAAACAAGTGACAGGCATGAGCCTGGACAGACCTGTGGGTATCACAGCTTTATATGTAGCTGCATGCATCCATAATTTGTGCCCTCAAAACCCAGGGGCTGCATAAATTATACAGCTAAACATGTTTATCTGAATTCACGTTTATTTCAGTATTTCCCCCCCAAAAAATCTTTAGAAATAAATGTCTCCTTGCCAAATTTGATTGTCTTTGCTGACGTCTTGTGGTCAAAAAGTATATCTGCATCTGTAAATGGCATCGCACCTTACCAGTACTGATAGATAAAGAGGGGAGGTCTTTGAGGAAATGCAGATTTGTAGATAAATGTAGATATTTTCATATTAAGCTGCTATTAAATAATGTGCAATCACCTGGGAAACTAAAACCTTTAATTCATTTTGAAAGGCTTGTAGCTGATAGCTGAGTTATAAACAGTGTTCAGACGCTGTCTTTTATTTACATTCATGTTATCTTCTTAGAAGATAATTTGTCTGCACACTGGTCCTGAAAATCAGACACACTCAAAAATACAAAATTGCTTAACCAGCCCTGTAATTTGCTCACATTAAAAGATAAAAAAGGCCCGGTGACTCAGAATCCTGCAGTTCTAGACCAGATCTCCAAAGTAAGGAGCCTGATAGTTAGCTTAAATATGGTGCAGTGTCAGATCAGGCTGTACAAAAACAAGATGCAAGCTGTCATTGCTGACTTCCTTAACCGCCTTCTTTCTGTCGTCCATAGTCTGAGATCGGCTTCGGGAAACTTGAAACCTACATCAAACTGGACAAACTAGGAGAGGTGAGGTCAATAAAGAACCACCAGCAAAAGTGACACCATACCCACACAGTAATCATATCCTTCATTTTACTCATTCATTTACATGGTTTCCATCTCTGCAGGGAACCTATGCGACAGTATTTAAGGGGCGAAGTAAGTTAACAGATAATTTGGTCGCGCTGAAAGAGATCCGCCTAGAGCACGAGGAGGGCGCGCCCTGCACCGCTATCCGAGAAGGTACAGAGCTATTGTTGTGATTTGGAAGCACACACCTCAAAAGTCAACATGGCACACACATACATACTGTCATGAATATTGTGGAGTTTTGACAACGTGTCTTGTAGCTCCATGGGCTGTGACTGAAGTATGAGCTGTGTTACTTCTCACAGCTTGTCTGTGTTTGACTGACAGTGTCTAATGTGTCTTCTCCTCCAGTGTCTCTACTGAAAGACTTGAAGCACGCCAATATTGTCACTCTCCATGACATTATCCACACTGACAAGTGCCTAACACTCGTGTTTGAGTATTTGGTGAGTGTCACTTTGTTTTTAATGTGTCAGTGTATCGCATTAAACTAGAATTTACAAATGAACATCTTTCTTTCTTTCTTTCTTTCTTTCTTTCTTTCTTTCTTTCTTTCTTTCTTTCTTTCTTTCTTTCTTTCTTTCTTTCTTTCTTTCTTTCTTTCTTTCTTGCTTTCTTTCTTTCTTGCTTTCTTTCGCCAGGAAAAAGACCTGAAGCAATATATGGATGACTGTGGGAGCATCATGAGTGTTCACAATGTTAAGGTAGTCTAGAGTATTTAGATGCGGTCAGTGCTGGAAAATGTGTCGGATGTTTGATTGTGTTTTTAACATCCTCTTCTCTGCACTTCAGATTTTCTTATTTCAGCTTTTAAGAGGTCTGGCGTACTGCCACAGAAGGAAAGTCCTCCATAGAGACCTGAAACCCCAAAACCTGCTCATCAATGAAAAAGGGGAGCTCAAACTGGCAGACTTCGGTATGCCACTGTTGTTACTAACCTAAGAAGCACAAAAATGAGTCTTGTATGCTGAAACTTCCTTTATTGCTTAGGCGTTGATCTAAAGAGATATCACACTTATTGTTATTTAAAATGATATTGTTTTGCCATATTTTAATTATTCAGTGTTTAAAAGTAGGCTTAAAAACACTATTTAGGTATGCATCATCCTGTGCTAAATTGAAAAGAGTTGACACAGATGTCTTGCTTTACATCTGATAGTATTACCTTCGGGCTGCTTTGGCTCAGGTATAGCAGGTCATCTACCAATCAAAGGTCGGTGGATTAATCCCCGGCACCTTCGGCCCATGTATCAAAGTGTCCTTGGGTGAGACATTTGGACAAGAAGCAAACGTGTAGATGGAAGCATAGATGAATGTGTGTGTGACTGGGTGAATAATGCTTGTCACAGAATGCACTTTAAATGTATAAGTTGAGCAGAAAGGTGCTGTAAGTCCATTTGCCATCTTAGCTTGTGGTAGCTAATAGCATTATCAGAAAGTTGTGTTTTAGTGCTGTGTTAAAAACTTTTTTTAATTTCTGGATGAGGCACAAAAAATATTTTATTCAAAAAAAATGTTTAAAAACAAAACAAAACAAAAAAACTCAAGAATGTACTATAAATGGAGTCTGAAGGTCCCACTTGTGACTCCTAAAGGTCATGCTACTCAAGACAGCATAGTTTGAAGTAGCAAAACCACCCAACACTGCCCTCCTTTGGTAAAGGTTGTAACATGATATCACATTAATTAATTAATTAATTAATGTTACTTCATGTGGAAGCAAGTTTTATCCATTACATTCTTTTTTTTCACCTTCAAGTTATTGTGTAGCTTCTTGGTCACAAGCACCATCTGCAACAATCAAGCTTCTTGCAGTCGAGCAATTAAGATTAAAGATGAAAGTTTTGATAATTTTATCAAATTTGCTAATTTAAACTTATTTTGGAAATCAGCATGGAATTTCTTACTACCAAAATCATGTAGGTGTGAATAATTTACCATTTCTTGTCTTATGGCACTTTATTATACTGGTACTATGCCTGTCTATATTTTGTTATTTTCTGAGTTTTTCTCTTCTTAATGTAATTAAGTATTTTAAAGGCCCATCTACATCCATAACAACTTAGCTTAGATTATAAAAGCTTTGTTCTGTATGTAAATAAATAAATGTCTAAGATTTAAAAAAAATGCACCAAGAATTGATCTACTCTCATAAAACATCAGCACAAGGTTAGGAGACTTTTTTAAATTTCATTTTGAACTACTGAAGTATGTAAAGGTTTAAAGCTTTTACAGAATGTGAATGAGTCTTTTTCTTTTTAAATCAGGTTTGGCTCGAGCCAAGTCTGTCCCTACAAAGACATACTCAAATGAAGTTGTGACATTATGGTACCGACCACCAGATGTGCTGCTGGGCTCCACTGAGTACTCTACACCCATTGACATGTGGTGAGTGAACACATATCGACAAGTAATATACACAGTTATCAGTAGTGCTAGTCCCTTTTCATTTTTTGATGTAACTGTCACTCTTGAGATTTTGTGAAGCTTGAGCAAAGTTGGCAAAATCTCCTGTAATGCATTTTTCAGTACTCATGTACCAGCTTATTTCTGTTTCTTTCTGGACACAGGTTTGCAAATAGACCCACGTGACGTGGTGTACAGCATTTATAGTACTGATTAGTCTTTAATCAACATTTAAATACTTTGCAAATATTTTATGACACAAAGATTGTGGAAAATCTTTGTGTCATAAAATAAAAATGCTCTTTTACATATTTATGTGGAGAATTGGCACCAGTTAGATCTTCTTAAATCTTTAATAGTAATGCATAAATTAACAACAAACTCATTGTAACTCTTTTAAAGTTTTAGGTCCCCCGACTGCTTAAATCTGCAATAATAGATGACTAAAAATTAGAACTATTTTTCTTGTATTTTACACTAATTGACTGCCTCTCATCCAGGGGTGTGGGCTGCATCTTTTATGAAATGATCACAGGCAGACCTCTCTTCCCTGGATCAACAGTGGAGGATGAGCTTCATCTCATATTCCGCATCCTTGGTGAGACAGCAGGGGAATTCAGATGAACATATGCTTTAATATGTGTGTGCATGTGCGTGTGTGCGTGCGTGCGTGCGCATTTGTATATTAAATTATGCCCTTTATCTTCGACAGGTACTCCTACAGAAGAGACTTGGCCTGGTATCACCACCACTGAAGAGTTTAAGACTTACAATTTCCCCCGCTACCAAGCAGAGCCCCTTGTCAACCACGCACCCAGGTATAAGGAGATAAGGAGTTAGTGGAGGCCTGTGTGTGCAGATTAAGTTTGATTTTCTGGAGAAAAAGACTATCACATTTAGAAACTGTGTGAAGACTAGATTTCTATACAGCCTTTGACTTGACTGGAACTCCTCTTAGTTCTTCCTTTCTCTCGCTTTCCCTCCGTTCTGATTTTTCCTCTGCTTTCCGTCACACAGGATAGACAACGAAGGTCATGACTTGCTTTCAAAGCTCTTACAGGTAAAGAACATTATCATTTACAGATAACAATGAGAACTGTTGTATGTACACTGTGATGATTTGGATTCTTTGCGTCTCTAGTTTGAGGCAAAGAAGCGGATATCAGCTGAGGATGCTCTCAGACACTGTTATTTCAAATGTCTTGGGGAGCAGGTTCAAACACTGGCTGACAGTGAGTACATACATTTGATTTGAATATCCACATTTATTGCAAACCACTGTCTCACCTGCATTTTGTTGCCTGTTTCTTTTTTTTTTAGCTGCATCCATCTTCTCTGTAAAAGGCATTCAACTCCAGAGGGATCCAGGAAAGAGATCCTCAGTCTACCCAGAGTCATGTAAGTCCTCCAAAATAAAAAAAACAAACAAAACAAAACAAGGAAAGAACTTAAAGGAAAACCAGGAATCCTCAGTGAAAGTATGATAGCGGTTAGGACTTGCTCCCTGTCTTCCTCCTCTTTTCTCTCCTTTTCTCTCTAAGTGTTTGCTTTTTGTCATCTCTCATGCCACTGTGGTCTATTTGCCAGATCCCCAAATCCCAGTATTAAAATTGCATAATGCAAATCAGCAATATTAAAGCTAAGTGTTTCGTCATTGCATTATTAAATTCAAAATATTCCTGAATAGTGGAAGGAAATAAATAAAAACTATTAGATTGTCATGAAACTGTAAGATAAATTGCCATTAAATTTCCGTGCCCCATCAGAATGAATTGCACTTCATTTGGTTATCCTTGAAATTTGAATCCAGCACAATTTATATGTCAAAAATTTAAAGCTGAAATGACTGTTTTGTCTATGACTGGCACTAAAGACTTCTCCAACAGCACTGTGAGCTGGTTGCCATGCAAGCATTAGCTTTTAAGTCATGTACAGCTGTGCAGAGATGCCAACATGGCCTTAGATCAATTTTTGAGTATGCTTAGGTTTACTGAAGTCCTGTCACAGGTAAACAAACTAGTACACCAAACCTCATACGTCTGGCTGCTGAAGTGCGGCTGGGGTATTTTGCCTGTGTCTGAGCCTCTATAAATTTACTTTGCATACCTGATGTGTGTTCAGCATTTGCTTCGATTTACTCCACTGTTTCTGTCCTTATCACAGTCTCAGTCTGTGTGTTTGTGTCCGTGTTTTCCTACTTTTGTTGCTTCTCTGTCATGTTCTGATAAACTGTCCCTTCTCTTTGGTGCCCATGCTCTCTTCTTCTGCACTGCTCATCTTTTCCTTAATCCTTTCTCTAATCTCCCTTCTGTACCCTACTCCACCTCCTCCGCAACACCTCAATATTCCCAACCTCCCCCTCTCCCTAACCCTAAAAAGCGATGGGCCATAAGCTAGGCTCCGCACCCTCGCAGTACTTCCAGAGAGAGGCAGCCAATCCCAGGGCTCAGAGTCACAATCTCTCCTCTACTTCCACTGGCTGAGTGGCCCCTACTGTTCTGGTAAATACAGTCTCTTTCATCTGTCTGCCTTCCTTTCAGTAACCTTTCTCTTTTTCTGTTTGGCTGTCACCGGGCCTTTTTTCTTCTCGGTCGGCACCGTTTCTTTGCTGCAACACCACTTTTTGTATGACGGTTGCTGAATTGCTTTTAATTACATCTATCTTCCCTCGCTGCAACCCGCAAACTAAAACAACATATTATTTATTGGCTGTTCCTTCATCTCTTGCTTTGTTTGTTCCTCTTTACATTCAAGCCCTGCACCCAGAAGCATTCCTCAGATTTCACTTTCCTAATCCTCTTTTCTCAGAGCAAAGTCACTCCTGATGTTCATTTCAGGGATCAAAGGGGCAACAATATGTTCCTCAGAGCAAAGAATGTGATCTGAGAACAGGGAGTCATTTGATTTCTTTTTTTTTTTTTTTTCTCATTTTCAGTCGTTTTTAGTTTTTTTTGGTGTTTGTTTTTGATTTTTTTAGTGG
>VUQK01043529.1:16190-32872 GCA_015106715.1 Bujurquina vittata | reverse complement strand
CTTTTAATTTTTTTTTTTTTTTTGTTTAATTTTTGTTTTTTTTTTTTTTTTTTTTTTTTTTTTTTTTTTTTTTTTTTTTTTTTTTTTTTTGTTTAATTTTTTTTTTTTTTTTTTTTTTTTTTTTTTTTTTTTTTTTTTTTTTTTTTTTTTTTTTTTTTTTTTTTTTGCTTTTCTTCAATGACAGTCATAGCAATATTTCTGTAATCAATAAAAAGCCATGGTACTAGGATGGGTATGATTGCATTTGTGTTTATTTAGGAAGCTGTGAGAGACTGTGAATGATCAAACTGTGACGTAACTAATCACAAGTTTAGTTGTTTTCTGTTTTACATGCTGGATCCAAATGGCTGGAATGAAGTATCATGTTGCAAAACGAGTACAAGACACTGATTATTTTGATTTCTTCATTTTTTTTTTAATAAATGAAAGCCATAAAGGTTATATAGAAGTGGCAATGGTCTGGTGGTGTGTGAGAGGTATTTGAGGACAGACCTTAAGAAGCAAAGGGGACGTGTACACCTAATAAAAAATAAAAATCATATAATTACTTTCTTCCTTGTCTTAAATCTTTTTAATATATGTTGCTATGAAGCATTCTTTACTATTACTATTACAAGGTCTCAGCAGTTCTGCCTACTTTACTTCATTGTGGAGATTAATGTGCCATGGCATGTCATATAGACACGGTAAAGACGACCTGCTTAAGTTCAGAATTGGGAAGAAAGATGATTTAAGTGTCTGAACATGGCAGCAGTTCTCTGGAAGAAAATGCCAGAGGTCAGAGGAGAATGGCCAGACTGCTTCAAGCTGTTTAGGAAGACAACAGTAACTCAAATAAGCACTTGTTAGGGTTAAGGGATGCAACCAAAGGATACCGAAGGGCATCTTTGAATGTAAAACACATTGAACCTTGAAGCAGATGGGCTACAGCAGTGGAAGACCACACTGGGTGTTGTCAGCTAAGAACAGGACACTAATGCTACAGTTCACACAGGCTCCCCAGAATTGGATAACATTGTTTAAACGCTTGACCAACCTGAGTGTACCCATCTTCTGATGGCTGCTTCCAGCAGTGTCGTGTGCCATGACACAACGTTCACATCAACTCAAAGTGGTTTCTTGAACAAGAAAATGAGTTCACTGTACTCAAACCAACCAAGCACCTCTGGGATGTGATGTGTTGCAACAGAAGATTCACATCATCGATGTGCAGCTGACAAATTTGTGTGATGCTATGATGTCATGTTTAATCTGTGGCACAGAGAATTAAGGCAGTTCTAAAAGCAAAAGAGGATCCAATCTGAGATTAGAGGGGTGGATCTAAAAACAATTGACCAGTGAGGGTTACATCTGCAGCTTCAATTTAATCTATTTCGGCCACGTGTATATTTTTACTTATAGATAATCCAACCAATGAGTGACAGTCTTTAAAAGGAGTCAAAAGAAATGACACCATCAACAACATCAATGATGGAGAACAAGAAAGAAGGCTTTTTTTAGTCAGAATACATAAAAGGTGCTGACAACAGGAAAAGAAGCTTGTTTGAACATACAGGGAAACCTTTTTTCTTAGTGCTGCTTGAATGTGTTGGGGTTTTTTTTAATGCTTTACTATAAAAGAGTTGTACAACCTTCTTCTTCGTGGCATCGTGCAGTACATTGCAGAAGTTGTCTTCACAATGTTCTACCGTAATAACTGGGAGGTGCCCCTGGAGTGAGATTATGATCATTTCTATACATTTCTATTCTAAAGATTTTTCAGGCACAATTTTTTGGGGGGTCTTGCTCACAGACGTAACAGTGGTCTCATTCTCAGATGTTTGTGGGTCTGTGGACCATGGGTTCCATCCACACAGAACAGCAGCAACAGTGTAGCCTCGAAACTAGAAAGATACACAAGCATGTGATCATGGTTGTTGTGAATATACAGTGTATTCCTGAATTTGTCTTTGCTTGTATGTTTGAATTTAAATATACTTTAAACCTGTTTACCTGTCTGTTCATGAAAATATAGATGATAGGGTTGTAGACAGTGCTGCTTTTTGCAAAGTATACAGGTATGGTCGCAATGACAGGGTCAACATATAGACTGGAGTCCACGATGACGGCGACAGCCATCGAGGCATATGGCAGCCAGGTGACAAGGAAGGCCAACACCATCACCACTATCATGCGCGCCACCTGCACCTCTACACGATTTGTGCTTCCTGTTTCGGACACCTGCAGCTTGGTCACCTGGGAAACAAGAATTCACACACAAAAGACTTCTTTTTATTTCAGTCCAGCAAACAAAAACATGCAGTACGTGCAGGCATTGCTCACCTGGCGGAGAGTCCATAAAAGTCGTGCGTAGGACACCATGATGATGGAGAAGGGCACAGCAAAGCAAAGGACGAAGAACATGATCATGTAGGACATGTCCCCAGCCTTACGGCTATACCAGTTAGGAGCACAGGAGGTTTGGACGCCCTCCAACTCAAAAGTTCCCCACCCAAACAGAGGTGGAGTGCTCCACACAAACGACCACACCCAGGACAGTACCACTCCACCAACGGCATGCCTGAGGACAACAGAGAGATGCTTGCTACAGTGTGTGATGCTCCTAGGTCAGATCTTGGTGGTCACTACTGTACCTGGTCTGGAAGAGGACTGCACCCATGGGATAACACACCACTATATAGCGTTCAACAGAAATGACTGCTATTGTACATAGACTTGCTATACCTGCAAAAAAAACAACAAAAAAAGAGGAAGTAATTTCTGACTGCACATTTTTTCATTCCCAGTTTAGCTTTCAAAGTATAGAATTTCCACAGAAAGTTGAGTTTATTGTATTTTACCTGAAGGCTACATTTCTGGAGGAAATTCACTTTTTTCTATAACAATAACCTGATAATTGACTTTTAGTTTCCACATTTAGAGTTTACATTAAAAAGCATAAAATACAGTAAATTGTTTAACGATTGTTTTTCTCGGAACTTGAAAAAGAAACAACACCTCGGCTCTTTCCTTTTTCAGCCAATTCTGCTGTATATTTGCTGCTGTGCATGACCCAGTTTCAGCCAAGCTTTAGCTGTCAGACAGATTTGACTAAAGAATAATTTGGTGTACAGAGACGTTCACGGTCAACTCAGAGACTGCAAGGTGTCCAGGTCCAAATCATCCCCCCTCCACCACTGCGTTCTGTGCAAAAACATATCCACTTTGTTCTCATCTGTCCAAAGGACTTTATTCCAGAAGTCTTGTGGTTTGTTCAGATGTAACTTAAGCAGCGCTTAACATGCTAACTGAGGCCTGTAAAGTCTGAGATGGAGCTCTCGGGTTTCTTGCAATTTCTCTGAGATTTGCACGGTCTGGCTTTGGGGTAAATTTGCTGGGACATCCACTCCTGGGATGACTGCAGTACTGTGCTAACACACACCTGAATGCTGCAAAATGTACTGCGTTTAATGCATTTGATTAGAAGATCCTCTTAATTCCTACAGAACCAGTATGGCTGTACTGAATTTTTCACATGACTACATCCAGAATACGAAAGGAATACTAATGATAAGAAAGTCTAAAACATGACCACATATATTACAGCAGGTATTTTCCTCTCATTTCTTGCTCTTACTTACATGACATTGAATTGAATGATTTGCTAAGCTCTTTGTAGCACACATCACTGGGTACTCGTGGTTTATTCTATGCCTCGGCTGACTAGAGTACCATCAGCTTATTAGGCAGGGGTGGTACATACAGTAATCTTATTTTTTTTGCAGGACTTTTGCTTATACCAGAACACATTACTGTATTTCTATTTCTATCTGTGTGAGGAAAAAACAAAAACAAAAGTAGACTCACCAAAAAAGGAAACAGCAAAGGCTTCTAAGACACAGCCCACACGTCCCAGGCTGAAGTATCCCATGGCACTGGTTACTGTGGTGGGCAGGCCTCCAAACACAGCACAGCCCAGGTCACAAACAGCTAGGTTTACCAGGGCATAGCTGAGTGGCTGCCTCAGTTGTCTGTGTCTCACTGTCACCACAATCACCAAGACATTGAGTATGATCCCTCCTACAGAGAACACACCCATGATAATGGCCAGTATTGTGTAACCAGTCCGAGACAAGAGGTCCGTGTCGGCTGAGCTGTTAGATGATGAAGAGTTTCTGTGGTAGGCAACACTCTCCATTTTGCTGTGTGAAGATCAGGTGAAGGTTCTGCTCACAGTGTGAAAAACCCACAAACTATTTACTGGTAAAGAGAAAAAGTGTCAACGATCCATCTACAACCAACTTTAAAATGCCCGCATTGTCTGCAGGGGAAAGAAACCGCCAGTTTAAAAGAAAATATAGACTAAAAAAATTTTAAATGGAAAGTTTTTTTTGTATGTAGCAACATCAGCAACTGCAAAACTGTTCTACAGATGCTGCACGCTTGATATTCTGGTTTAACTTGAGAAAAGAGAGGGAAGTGAGGCCCTCTAAATAAGCCCAGTAAGAGGAGATGACTTACAATTCTCAGAAAACAAAATCCGGATTGCGGAGGGAATAATTCTGTCTGATAGCCTCTAAGACTGCACTTTCCATGATTGCTCAATTTACAGCGGCTCGTGAGTAATGATGCAAAATATTCATACAATATTGACTCACGTGTTTCCAGAATTCCTGCTGGTTTGTGGCATTTTGTTGCCAATAATGAAAAAAAAGGGGTAATTTGTGGATACCTCTCTTTGCCTTTTTACTTGCACTCATTTAAAAAAATTATGAGATGAGTTACTTAAGGATACAAACAGTGGGTAAATGGCTTAATCAGTGTCAGTGGTCCCTGATACCCACACAACTTCCAAAACACTGAAAAGAACATTTGCACAATGGCACTGTGATCTGTTGAATTAAATTTACCTCTAAAGCTCATTTATGTTTTCTGTCCAACAGATCTATGAACCAGTTTGGAAATAAGACCTTTACCAAAGAACATATTGCACCCCAAATAATCTGTAATTACAGTTACAATGTTTTAGCATGCTGAAAATCTCCAGTCAAAAATTCATGCAATAAGAGGATGTGCAGGCCTACTGCCTGACGTGTCTGAATATAAATATGAATGTTTATCAGAATCACCCAGATGAATGTCCCCTCCGTGTCGCTAGAGGGCGGTACAGCGCAGCTGTGCCTCTGCTCTTTAACCGGGTGACCGGCAGTAAACAGTGCAGTAAATATGGCTACCCCCGTGAGGAAAGCAGCCCACGATATCGAAACGCGAAAGCGGACCGACGATGTGCTTCTGTCGGAGGGGATCGACTTTGGCTCACTGCTGCTGTCCCAGCCCGTGCTGGCCGGACTCTCCGCCGCAGGATTTCAGAAGCCGTCCCCGATCCAGCTCAAGGCGATCCCGCTGGGCCGCTGCGGACTCGGTGGGTGCAAAAGAAAACTGCGGGAAGGTCCACGCGTGTGTGTGGCAGGAATAATGTTGTCAGTTATAGTTTATTTATTTTAAGAAAAGCAGTTTAAGCAGCCTAAACAGTTTAAGATAAAATGATATATTAGATAAAATATAACAGCAACAGTGTGAAGTTTAAAAATATATCAGGGTTCGGAATCAAAATCTTTAGATTAGTTTATTAAAAAAAAAAAGTGCAACTCATTGTCATTGTGCACACAAGGCACACAACGAAATGAGGGTTTATCATTGCACACAGATAGACAACGAATTTAATTCAGTTTTTTTTAAGATAAATGCTTTTGCACACACCAGCACTACAATTTGATTTTTGTTTCCCTTAAAATTTTTTTTTAATTTAAATTTAATTTTTTTTTATTTTTTGCAAACCGTCTGAGATTCGAAAGTATTCAGACCCACTGTCACGTGATTCATGCATTTTCTTCAGGAAATGTATTTTCTAGTTTTTAATAACTGCAATTATACCTCCTAAATATGCATCATATCCGTCTAACGTGACTTGGAAAACCTTTTTCCCCACTTATTTGCAAATTTTTACAGATCATTAATTTAGGACCTAAAGCTTGGGTGGCTGTGGCTCAGGCGGAAGGTTGGTGGTTTGATCCCCGGCTCTCCTAGTCTACATGTTGAAGTGTCCTTGGGCAAGATGCTGAACATGCCCCCAATGCATCTCTTGGAGTGTGAGTGTGTAAGTGAGTGTGTGAGTGTTAGTACTTGTATCATACAAGTACTAACATTCACACACACATTCATACAGTATGAATGTGTGTGTGAATGAGGCCTGTAGTAAGAAAGTGCTTTGAATGCTCAGAATAGAAAAAAGTTATACAAGTCCCAGTCCATTAATCATGGGTTAGTGAAACTTTACCCTGAGCTGCCTCCAGATGTCTGAGCTTATCAGCCTCTCTAAGGCTGAGCTCAGATGTATGTATACACAATTTCCAGAGCTCGTGGCTGTGGCTCGGCCGGTAAATCCAAACCTTTGCCTTCCAGCTCAGCTCACTCTTTATCACAGCGGTCCAGTTAAGTGGCTACATTACTGCTGACGCGGCACCATTGTGCCTGCCTATTTCTATTTTATCCAGACACACAAACACCTTTACTAGGAGGTAATATGAGCACTAAAGTATATATTGTAGTTTTTCCAGATATTTTTGACTTCCTCCCACCAGCTACCTGCAACATCTCCTTGCAGAGTGCTGCAAACACAGAGGGTTTTAAATCGCACAGTCGCGATTTAATTGAAGAGCAGGCTTTAATCTTTATTTCAAAGACACGAGTTTAGGATGAATATCCCATGTCCCAACCCATGCCTTCAGAAACTCTTGGGTTGCTTTTGCAGTTGGCTTTGGGTCTTTTTTTCCATTTGCGCTGATGAGCTGTCCGATCAGTTTTCCAGCACTTGGCTGAATCTGAGCAGCGAGTATGGCCCTGTACGCTTCACAATTCATCTTGCTGCTTCCATCAGCAGCCACGTCATCAATAAACACATTTGCCTATGCCAGAACATTTTCTCTACCATGTTTGGTGGATCGTCTGAATTTTTTTTCCTCCCTAAAAATAGCTTAATCTGGCCCATCGACTCAGCAAACATACTTAGTTTTGCATTTTAATATATTTTTATACAATACCCGTCTAGCATCCCCTCATCTTTTAACGAGACCATAAACTTGTTGGAACTGAGGAGATCAGTTGCTAGTTTTTTGGAAGAGAAATGTTGCCCCATTCTTGTCTAATGCAAGATTCTTGCTGATCAATAAACCTAATAAGCTGAAAAATTATGCTCCAGCTGTTTCTTTTTATTGCCACTTACTTTTCCAGCCTTTTGTTGCTCAGGCCAAATTTTCCAAGACATGTTGCTGCCATCAAATTCAAAATGAGCTAATATTTTTCATTAAATAGTAAAATATCTCACTTTAAACATTTGATATGTTTTTCCATGTTCTGTTGTGAATAAAATATGAGGCATTGGATTCTGTTTTAGGAACTGGAGTTGTTTAAAGTTCAGGAAGTTGGGTCATTTTTCTAACCAAAATCCAAATATTTACTGTTTCAGCTTCAATATGAGAATTTTCTGCTTTCTATGGTCAAATGATTTGAATGAATTGATTTGATGCAGAAGATTAGGCACTTCTAGCACCAACACTGCACCCAAACAAGAGTAATAAATTGCAGATACTAACGCTGTCATTTGGCTGTCTTAATGCGCATCATTCACTGTGAATCTCTTCTTTTAGATTTGATTGTACAGGCCAAGTCCGGCACAGGAAAGACATGCGTGTTCTGCACTATCGCCCTAGACTCTCTGGTCCTGGAGAATCCTTCGACTCAGGTCAGTGAAGTATAGAGAAATGTTTAATGTTTTTTTTTATAAGGATATGTGTTTATAACCTTCACTGGCTCTCAAGTGGTTAAAGTAAAACCTTGTCTGGCGGGGGTAAAGGGGAAGTTTTATTATTTAATCATTTCATGACCAGCAGATGGTCTTTTGTTGAGTTTAAGCTGCTTAGCATCAAATGCACAAATGAAAGGGAACATTGATTGATAAAGAAGAGGTACACCTGGTCCTGTTGAGCATATATAATCTTATTAGCTCTGGGGTCTTACTGTCCACCCTTAATCTTCTCCCAATCAAGTGTAAGCGGGATTTTTACATTTTTATTTTTTTAAATTTTGAACTCTTTCCCCTCCGCAGGTTCTTGTTCTGGCTCCTACACGTGAGATAGCAGTGCAGATCCACTCAGTGGTGATGGCTGTAGGCTGTGCCATGGAGGGCCTGGAGTGCCATGTTTTCATTGGCGGCAGGCCTGTGAGTCAAGACAAACCCCACCTGAAGAAGTGCCATATAGCCGTGGGCTCACCTGGTAGGAGGCCAGGATGTTAGTCAGCAGTACCGGGTCATGTAATCGCTATGCTGCTCTTCTTGTTTTGTAACAGTGCTCTGGTTGTGTGCTCAGGTCGCATCAAGCAGCTTATCGAGTTGGGCATGTTGTCAACAGCCAGCGTCAGACTGTTTGTTCTGGATGAGGCAGACAAGCTGCTGGAGGAGGGCAGCTTCCAGGAACAGATAAAGTAAGAGGATACAATTTCTGTGATTATGCTTCAGTTGAATATAAGTTTGATGTTATGGCAGCAAGCTCAGATTGCTTTTCAAGCAGTACGTTTAGACCGAAGCCGTTTCTCGAGACTTTTTAAAAATAAATTGTATCCACATTTACAAACCAATCTAACCTGAATTTCACCCATCGCCCCCGGTCCTCTTTAGCTGGATCTTCTCCTCTCTGCCCGTGAACAAACAAATGCTCGCGCTATCTGCCACCTACCCAGAATCCCTTGCTCAGCACCTTACGCGCTACATGAGAGAGCCCACCTTTGTAAGACTAAATCCAAGTGACATGGGCCTGAAAGGTAAGACATGATAAAGGAAATGTAATTGAAATGATTAAAGATTCTTGAAGGTTTTTGTTTGCATGGTTAAACTGCTGTCCTAGCAACAGAGACTCTGCACGATGAGACTGCACGGATGAGATAACCAAGTTTGAAATCTGACATGTTTGACGGGATTATTTCCTGGCACAAAATTCTTGAGGGTGTGACGTGATTGACAGTAATCAGACTAAGTTAAAGCACTGATATTAAAAACACTCTTCTCTTTGACAGGATCCCACTGAAGATCTGTGCTTATTTTAAATGAATGGCAGAAAATGGATGTAGCTGAAGCTCATAAAATGAGCCTTTTAACTCGTATGCATCACTGACAGAGCACGTCTCACTTGAAGCACTTTAGATGAAAAAAGACAAAAGTTGTTAAGTCAGTTTGGAATTAATGACTCGTTGAATCATTTATGTTGTCCTTGTGTCCCCCTGTCAGGTCTGAAGCAGTATTACAGGCTGGTTCAGTCCCATCCTTTACCTCACAGGGTTTTCGAGGAGAAGGTGCAGCACTTACTAGAGCTGTTCAGTAAAATCCCCTTCAACCAAGCCCTGGTGTTTTCCAACTTGCACACACGGTATGTGATGTTGATTTATATTTATTACCATGAAAAAGTATATTTCAGCTTTACATAGTGCTTAATTTATACAGAATTAAATCAGTAATTTATACAGCATTAGCTCTGGTAATTGATTACATATATACTTGAAAGAAAATGCTGCTTTGCTGGATTTCTTCCACAGGGCTCAGCACCTGGCAGACATCCTGTCCTCCAAAGGCCTGCCTGCTGTTTGCATCTCTGGTAAGACTGCCTCTGGAAAAAAGAGAAATATTTATGTGAGGTGTACTAATGTTAGGATGGGTCCAGAAAAATAAATTGATTGAACCTTGGATATTTGATTTATATTTTAATTATTGATTTCTATCTTAATATTTGATCTTTCTTTTAAAATGTTTAAATTTGATGCATTCCTATGCCTGTGTGCCAGCTGCTTTTGATTTTAGACACTGGAATTCAGCCGTTTCTTGTATTTCTAACATCCTTTACATAAATGTAATTAAATGATTAACCAAATAGTTATATACTTTGCTCACATAAATTAAAAGGATCTATTTGATCAGAGTATAGCGTCAGGTCTAGTTCTAGGATATTGATCTGGTTATTTAAGTCACAGATGGGGTTGTTAATTAGTTTCAGCTGCTTTGGTGTTAATGAAATTAACAGGAGTGGTTTTATCCTCATCTTATTTTGATTTTTTTTTCTAGTTTTGCATTTGGTCAGTGTCACTACTGGTAGTATGAGGTGATACCTGGACCCTACAGAGGTTGCACAGGTAGTTCAACTCCTCCAGGATGGCACATCAATAGGTGCCATTGCCAGAAGGTTTCCCAGCATAGTCCTCTATAGCATGGAGGAGATTCCAGGAGCTAGACAGTTACTTTAGGAGAGACAGGGTCATAGAAGGTCCTTAACCCATCAGCAGCACTGGTATTTCCTCCTTTGTGCAAAGAGGAAGACTACGAGCACTGCCAGAGCTACAAAATGACCTCCTGCAGGACGCTGGTGTGAATGTCTCTGACCAACCAATCAGAAACAGACTTCATGAGGGTGGCCTGAGGGCTTGATGTCCTCTAGTGGGCCCCGTGTTCACTGCTTGGCACCTGATTAGCACTTGTCATAGAATACCAGAATTGGCAGGTCCACCATTGATGCCCCGTGGGTTTCACATGTGATAATCCTGAAAGTGTCTGGAGAAGACGTGGAGAACGTTACGCTGCCTGTAACATTGTTCAGCATGACTGGTTTGGTGGTGGTGGGGGCTCAGAGGTGGTCTGGGGAAGCATAGGCACAAGACCCTACAGGCAAGGCAACAGCACTCTGACTGCCTTGGACCCACTGTCAGACCTTACGCTGGTGCAGAAGATGCTGGGTTCCTCCTCGTGCACAACAATGGCCGGCCTCATGTGCCAAGACTATGCAGGTAGTTCCTGGACGATGAAGGAATTACGACCGTTGACTGGTGCCCACACTCGCCTGACCTAAACCCAACAGAACCCCCCTGGGACATTATGTTTTAGTCCATCTGATGCCAGATGAGTCAGTGTCTTTGAATTCAGCTCTCTGTAGGTTGATAATTTTCATTTCCATCAAACGATGTAGCATCCTTTTATTCCTCCAAATCAGTGTAGATATCAACAAGATTTTTGCCCCCATTGAGATATTTGTTCCCAAAGTGTTACTTTAATTTTTTTTTGAGCTGTGCATATTGCATTCTCATTTATTTTTTAAAGAAAAATCAAATATAAGTGATCATCAGCAGCCACTTAATTTAGCACAACCAGGAGAAACATGTATCATGCAAATATCATCTGGCTCTGTCCTAAAACAAACACGTTCTGGGCCACCAGCAAATAAATATGCAAGAAAATACCCCTTTCTTTGGCCGGGTGGTGTAAGAGCCTTCAGTGGAATAATTACTGTAGTGATTACTTAGTTATTTAACCCTCACTGATGCAGTGTTGGCTCCTCATTTTTAAACAACCGTGATGGAAGACATATCCCGTGATCATGGAAAAGATGTTCCTCAGAACAGTGAAATTACTGTCTTGTTTCCAGCAAAGAGAATAAATAACTAATGAGATTTCTGAAATCACTAAAACTGCTTAACGAACTGCCTAATGAGCTATTAAAACCTGGAAGGATTGTGGTGAACAGTCATCTTCGAGAAAGAATAATTTATCAGCGATCACTTCAACGTTTGGTGAAATCAAGTCATAAAAAAAATCAACAGCTATATTTGAAAGTGGGAGCATTTCCACACAGGACAGCTGTGTAGAAAACCACTTACTGTATCAGTGAGGCTAATCTGGGAACAAAAAGGCTTCATGAAGATCGGACTGTGGAGTGAGGAAAAAGTTCACGTGGTCTGAGTGCAGATTTGCTCTGCCAGGCTGGCCCTGTGAAGGAAAATCGGTTGGAACTGAAAGTTTCTCCGCCTGGGACTAACCTGCACGTCTGCATGTGACCCGTCAGCCTCTTTGTGACCCCGCCCCTCCCCCGAAGGACAGAGTCGCCATTTTACATTCTATGTTTTACATTTTAATAGTACACATCTTTAAAATGATCCTCAAGCAGTGTTGGACACGGGTGCATTTTGAAGGCTTCCATACCAGGAAAATGTTGCAGAAGACTTTCAGCTGATGATGTCAGATGTAATGAGGCGCTGTGTCACCCTGATCTCTGCAGGTGGTCTGAGTCAGGACCAGAGACTGGAGGCAATGTCAAAACTGAAGCAGTACCAGTGCAGAGTGCTCATCTCCACTGACCTGGTGAGATGCAAACATTTTCCATCGTAATGCTTTCCACCTGTCTGCGTTAAAGTTTCTTATAAATTGTTCTGTTAGCCATATAAACTTATGAATGTTTTTTTTTTTCCTTCTATATTCCTTTCCCTACTTCAGACGTCAAGAGGTATAGATGCAGAGAAGGTCAACTTGGTGATAAACCTGGATGTGCCGCAGGATTGGGAAACATACATGCACAGAATTGGACGTGCTGGGCGTTTCGGTTAGTCTGCAGTGATGCTTTAGAGGCAGTGAAACTCACTGTCGCTTGCCATTCAGCATTTTCACCTTGTCACATCACCTAGTGAGGCAGCCCAGGTGGCTAATGACACTGCAGCGGGACAATATGTTTGCAGAGAAATTGCATCATCTTTTGCAGAATTTACCCTCCCTCCAGCTCACATTTTGGAAGAAACAACATTCTTTAGTTGTGTAATTTTTCTGTCTGGCTTGATGCAAAACTCAGACTAAAATAGCTTGTGGATAATTATTACGTGAAGTTTGTAAAAGAGATTAAATGGTTAGTCGTGATGCCTTCAATTCTAGTGGCCATTTAGAGGCTCATTTTCAGCATATTCTTAAAATTGCAAAAACATTCCTGTTGCTTTTTCTCCTGGGGCTGTATGCCTTTAACCTGCTGCAGTTGTTGTTCTAAAATAGATTTTTTCAAAGAAGATTTAGTTGAATGTGTGTTTTTTTTCTTTCTTTTTTTTCTCCATTATAACTCATTTTGAAGATTCTTTACTCTTTGAATTAATAGCATGTTTGACCCAGCCACCAAGGGCAAAATGTTCCCATAGTCTGCATTTAATTTTATCCATCTTGACTTTAACCGGTGTGCTTTCTTTGAATTGAGGTTATTCAATCTTAGTTTCCATATTCTGCCTCTAAGTGCATGTGTGTTTGTGCGCAGCTGCCATCCCATTACCCACGACTCTGACATCCATCTTTATCCCTTCCTGTCATTTAAATGGGTCCTCATCAAGATTACATTTTTGCTTGTAGGCACCCAGGGACTGGCTGTGACCTACTGTTGCCATGGCGAAGAGGAGAACAAGATGATGGCCATCGCTCAGAAGTGTGGCCTCAGTTTGTCTGCGCTGCCGTGTGAGTCCTGTTCACATGCGTCTGTGGGGTTTTTACATGCAGCATGGGCAACATCCTTTCAGTTTAATATTAATCAGGGTAGTAATTCCAATCTCATCTGTCTGCTGTCATTTTAGCTACAATAGAGCCCGGGCTGATGGATGAGCCGTGCGACTGGGATGTCTGCACTGAAGCGTCCTCTCCAGGCTCGGTTTCCCGGCTGTTTTCCAGAGCAGAGAAGAAGAGACGTACAAAGACTGACGTCTCTGCGTCCGAGTGCATTTCGGACCGAGCTGTCGAGCCCAGCAGTCAAAGAAAGGCAGAGAAGAACTATTCAGCACTTAGACAAAAGGCACATAGTGAAGAGGATTCTAGAAAGGTATCTTCCACAGAGGACTCTGTGCCGCAGAGTCCTCAAGCGACACAGACTCGGAAAGAGCTGCAAGACAGTCTGCCGAAGATACTTCCACTCAGCTCGTTTAAAAGTTGCAGGTCGAGGTTTGTGACCTTTGAGGAGGCCGAGCAGGACTTCCGGGACTTCATCACTACAGGGCCGGGGAGAACGGTGGAGATCGTCAGAGAGTTCAGAGGCAGAGAGCCTAATGATCAGAATGGGCATAAGGAGTATGTTACACTTAATGATGATGGAGCTGAAATATGTACGCAAACTTTTGAACGGCTGAAATCTAAAATTTCACCTCCAAGGTCGATTTCTGGTTCTTCTAGCTCTGAATCTGATATGGAGGACGATGTGACACTGGGAAGTTCAAATGAGACCACAGGAGCTGAAAACAGAGCTATCGCTAAACCTCAGATAGCAAGTACACATGCACCTACTCCGCCCACACAGAAAGCAGGCTCCACTAGATCCAAAACTCGTATTCCTTCTGCACCCAGAAACTGTGACCAGACACTGTGTGCAACAAGTGGGAGAGCTACGTCTCCACCTGAGAGCAGTGAATCTGCACCGAGCATTAAAGCAAGCGGGCAAACCAATCAGACAGCTCCGGCACAAGCTCGCCGAGAAGAATCAAAAAAGATGAAAAAAGAGATTTGGAAACAGAGCAAAAAGCCCTCAGAAAAGATGAAAAGGGAAACAAAGAGGGAAAAGAAAGAGGATGAAGATTGCACTGACAAAGAGGACGAGTGGTGTGCTGAATCTTACTGGAGAGCCTGCTACAGAGCCTGGAATGATTACTACGCCTCTCTGCCCCCTTTTCAAGAGCAAGGTTACCAAAGCTACTATAGTGTGGCATACAACTGGATGGCAGCGTATCGAATGAATGCCGTCTACATGGAAGAACTGATGAAACACTGACTTGTGGATCCTGTGAATAGGCCTTTCTAATCATCCTGCTTTCTAGCAATAACGTGTCTTTAGTCCTTGTTTAAGTGAATCCTGCATAGAATTCCTTAGAGCAGCAGAACTTGAATGGTTCATGTTAGTATACATTGCACTAAGATTTTTTTTTCTCAGTGTATTCATACCATATTTGATGTCAAATAGCGTTCTAATAAATTACCAGGATAAAGCATGTATTTCAAAGCCAGACTATTTTGCTTTCTAATTGAGTTGTAATTTAAAAAAATAAATAAAGTCAAATAAAAATATTCAAATGCAGGACTGTGTCTGTTCTGTCCTGGTGAGAGCCTCTTAGACCTACTGCAGTATATGGTTGATATGACTTGTACAGTATGGTGCAAAAGTCTTGAGCCACCCCTGATTTCTTGCTATGAAAGTGGGAAATTGATGTAATTTATTAAAATTTGTGCAAGTATATAAGGAAAAAGGTTTGTACATTTCTAACAAGCTTGAAAGTCAATATTTGTTATGACCAACTTCATTTTTCAGCACTGCCTGAACTCTGAGGCAGCTTTCTTGTCATTTTTTTAGGTGGTCTTCAGGAATACTTCTCCGGGCTTCTTGAGGGACATTCAAAGCTCTTCTTTGGATGTTTGCGGCCTTTTGTTTCATTCTCTTGTGATGATGATCCCACGCTGCTTCAGTAATGTTGAGGTCTGAGCTCTGGGGTGGCCGATCCATGACTGTTAGTGCTCCATTGTGTGCTTTTCCTCAGTGCATCAGTTGCACAAAAATGAAATTTTTATGGGCATTTAATGTTAAACTCTGGCTCGCTTCCATGTCCCGTCTCTTTCCTGTTGTGGCAGATGACTGCCCTTTCCCGAGCCTGGTTCTGTAAGAGGTTTCTTCCTGTTACATGAGTTTTTCCTTTCCACTGTTGCCAAGTGCTTGAGCTTCTCTCTAATATTGTTGAGTGCCGTTTTAGGAAAACATTTTGGTGCAACATCCATGTTCTTGAATTTCCTGGATACGTTACTTATGATGCTGAGCCGTGCACAGGCTGCCGTGGATCCTCTTATTTTCCTCTTCTTCTCAGCACATCCAAAACTGAGAGCAGCAAGATTTAGTACTTAGATATGAAAATTTGCGGCAAAAGGACTGCACTTTCGGAAGAGAAGATGGCTCTACAGTAAATCTGTACACATTTGCACACATTGACTTAAAGTTGGGTGAAGAAGGGAGCCCAGAGATTATGTATTAGTGGCAGATATAGATGTTTTATCAGGCGTTTCACAGTCGGGACACAAGACAAGGTCATAAATAATATCCAACACCTGACAAGTTACGCACAGCAGTAGTCTCAACAACGACAGGTGGCATAGGAGGGCAAAGCAAAGGGTGAGAGGAAAAACCGAGCCCAGAAAAAAAGACAATCAAAGGAGAATACATGACAGAGAAAGAGAGACAAACACAACAACAGACCTGTTTTTGTTGTTTGTAAAGAAAATGCAAATCTTTGAGCAGAATATATGTTTACATATATTTCAAACTGTGTCATTTGTAACAGCAGCTGACACAAAACAACCTGTTTTGAAACAGGGAAGCAGGAAATTAACCACCGTCTTACCTAAAAATAAAAAAATAAATAATACAGGGAGCCTTGCTTCTGCCGATACTTGTCATACCTTTGTTCTAGATTTAATAGATTCTAAATGTCAGACTTTATGCTGTGAATATGAAGAGACTGTCTCTAAACCCACTTTTAAAAGTACAGTGAAAAAGCTGTCTGTGCTTTCATGTTTTTTTTTTAACCCCATATAAATTTTGCACACAGTTTGACTAAACACTAATACTGCATTTAGGCAGTTGTCCTTGTGCACGGTACTAAACTATCAGCGATAGTACTAAATCACTGCTAGAAATATCAGAGATAAAACACATCCTGTTCCAACTCGGTAGAATAGTTTCTGCTTTTTTTTTTGGGGGGGGGGGGAACAAACCTCAAGAAAAAAGAAAACTAAAGCAGGAACAGAATCAAAGGACCTTTTGAATCTTAGGAAAAGGGGA
>VUQK01043529.1:0-12818 GCA_015106715.1 Bujurquina vittata | reverse complement strand
TTTTTTTAATCTGTCTTTCTGTGTGACGCGCCTGCACTCTAGTCTTCACAGTGCGGACACCTTCACAACATTTTGGTGGGTGGGGCCTGCTGGGAGATGAGCGTCACCCTCGGGAGTCGTCACCGGTGGCGTGGGAATGCTGATGATTGCTGTGGTGATCTGGCTGCTCTGGCAGTTCAGAGGGGCTGGCTCATCTACGCGCATGTTCAGACTGGAGCGGCTAAAGGGAAATTTAAGAAAGACAATCAAGGATTAGGACGATCCATAGAGAAATATTTGTTTTATGAAGATTAGTGTCACAGACGGACTGTGTTTGAGGAAAAGTTGGCAAGAAAACCTCCTTTCTTTTTTTCAGTGGCAACTTCCACTGAGGTGCCTTTAATTATGATAGCTTAGAACTCTTTCAATAAACTTATAATTAATCCATTAAAAAATACACAGGCGCAGTTTGTGGAAACCACCATGTCTCAAAAGTTTATTCGCTAAGAGTCCGATTGCAACAATGTTAGATCCACTTCAAAGAATGTTTCACTAAAGCTGGTAAACAGCAGCTAACAGCGTCAAAAACTTCAGGATTCATTGGTCTGAAGTGAGCTTCACTCACTCATCAACTATCAGACTCTGTTCACAACGCTTTACTGCCTCCTCCAGAGTGAATAGAAACTGACCGCAGCTGAGATGAACAGCAAACTGACAGCTTACGCTAGCTACAGATGAATTGTCCCACAGCGGCCACCATAGCCAGGATTATGAACGTGAAGTGGGAGGGGTAAGAAAACAAAATTCAGTTGACTGCAATCTGCAATCTACTGACATCTAGTGGTGAGATTTTACATACAGTACCTTCCAGAAACAAATAATTCTACAGCCAGGACAACATAACAAAGGGAACACAACCACTCTGACCAAATGTGTAATGAGATACTAGAAGTACTAAACCCACTGAGAATCAACATATGGACTTGTGTATCTATTTAACACTTGTCAGCATTTTTAAGCAGATGCTCATATCACTCTTTGTTTTCTGTGTGTAATAGGTGAACGCTTCAACTGGGTCAAAATACTCAAATTACTTTCTTAGGCAAGCTGGGGAAAATTGATTACACTTCAAAAGGGATCTTAATTTCAAGAGTTTTACTTCCAGGCTAAAAAATTTTTTTAAACAAAGCCTAAATGTGGGTGACAAACAGCTTTGCCCTTTTGGTATCCTGATCTCACCTGGTGCTGAGGGGCTGGATATGGATGGTGCTGAGCTCCTGCAAGCCTTGTTGGTGCGTGTGAGTGTGTGTCAAAGGCTGCATGTGTGCTGGGGCACTGGCGTTCGGTAAAGGGGTGTGGTGCTTCTTGCTTCGTCGGGTGCAGCACGTCCCCGTCACGCCGTCTTGACTGGAAAGGGAGGGGCTTCGAGACGGGTAATTCTGCAGTCCCCCTTCCAGGTAGCTCTGCTGGTAATACTGCTCATCCACAAACTCATGGTTCTACAAAGACACGTGAAAGAAAGGAAGACAGCGAGGGAGGGAGTCATAAAAAAAATATGTGAAATTTGCAGCATTTATATTTATGTATTGTACATGGCTTCATATATCCTGACATTTTCTGCTTTCACTGCCCGAGTCAATAACTCTTCTCAGAAAGTGTGATTATTTTTTATACGAGTGTCCATATATCCAGTGTGTGTGTGTGTGTGTGTGTGTGTGTCCAAGTATTCCTCATGTCATGGGGGACATAAATCTGATATGGCCATGCATAACCATAAAAAAATTCAGATCCCCGAAAGACAAATTATTACATTTTAAGTTTAGGCTTAGAATAACAGTAAGGGTTGATCAAATGGTAGCTTTGGTTAAAATCTGAGTAAGTCTCCAGGAAATTAATGTAAGCCAATGTCCTCTCAAGGCTCTCTGTGTTTGTGAATACCTTTTTTTTGGATACTACAGGCTAGCGCTTAATCATTTTTCCAGCATCACACTGCTTTAAAGCATCTATATATGAACAATATTTCACATAACTACTTATACATGAACATGTTCACTCAGAGGCTATGAACCTACAGAGTTATCACCCGACTGCTGTTCCCATCAGTTCTACAGACCTTTATATAGTGCCTTTGGGTTCAGTGTTTTGGGATTTCAAACCCAACACACACTGCGTAGAGCAGCACCGCTTTCAGGCACGTAATGCAGCACTCTGAGTGAAGCTTTATAAAATAAAATAAAAAGCACTCTTCTTTTCTTGCCCAGCTCCAAAACCACAGGCAGGCAAAGTTAGCAGTCGTAGGGAAATGCAGATGCATACAGCTACACTGGATGTGAATGAGTATCGCGTGGACACAAACAGAACTCCATATAAACTAATGTTGCTCCACATCCTTTATCACATACTAATATGTGATATCAGTGCAGTCCTCACAGATTCTTGCAGCGGCTCTTAACAATCCCACAAAACTTGCTTTTTTCCAAGCTAAACTTTCATTCATACTGATCTCCTACTGAGATCTGTTTGCATACAAATGTATTTAAATAATGACAGCTTGGGTGTGTGCCGTGCTTGGAGTTGTGCTTGTCTGAAACAGAGAGCGTGTCTATATGACATACAGGCAGGCAAGTGTGTATCGTAAGTGAAACAATGCACTGGACATCACGCTTTGGCGAGCAGTACTTTGACATAAAAATACTGCAGATCTATGCACATTATGCCAGGCTGTCAGTTATTTTCAACTAATGAGCCCCACATACAAAGAAACGTATGGACGGCTGCACAGCTTTGAGCTGCGTACAGATACTGGAAGACAATTTAAGAACCTCCTCAGCTCCGGAAAAGGTTATAGGAGCTAAAGCATTATGATGACAAAGAGCTCGAGCGTGTGTACACTCACTGTGGTTTTCTCCAAACAGTGCAGCAGGTGGTGGTGCTGGCTCTCCAAAAGAGAGGTAGACTTGCTTAAGCGTTTCTCGTCTTCAGTGGAACCCTGCAACACACACACAGAAATATATAAAATAAATGTTCTGCTACATTCTCTTGTAGAAAGACAGTAATCAGCTGTGGGAGGTGTGCGGCTAACGGCTGCCTCAGTACCTGATCCGAAAGGTTCATCTTGTATGGAAGTTGCTTGAGTTGGAGAAGAAGACAAAGGGAGAACACACACATAGTTTACTAGTGTTTATAGTTCAGTACTCACAACAGGCTCCTGTCAGGGCTGCAGTCATGCCAATCAGACTCGCGGAGCATTACTATTCAGACCCTGAGAGGCATTTCTTTTAACATCAGCGGAGCCGGTGCATTGATCTGTGCTGGAAGGGAGACTTCTAGCACAACTCCATGCTAATAAATATCCAGTACACAAAGCTGATACAAAAATTACCACTGTGACATTTTGCCTCCATTCCTGCTATTACAAAGCCTTGCAACAGGCAACTCATAATGACTTGTTTTCCATATCCCTTATTTTGTGCCTGTGTTTACTTGTCTATGAGTAGGTGCTATTTCTAGCGCTGCGGTTCGGTGGTGAGTCAGAGAATGAGCGGTCTTTCGAGTCTTGGGGAAACTCGCAGATCTTTAAAGAAAGTAGAGAAACCAAAATAAATATTGGAAACAGCGTTTAAACACTAAACCTTAGCGATTCATTCAATTATGTATTATTTTGTTACAATGGTGGTAAACTTTTAATATTCTGTTTGCTTTCTTCATGTTGATCATTTCTAAAGTAGCATTTGGAATTGGTGCCTTTTTAGAATACATAAGGATTTTGAATTTACCTGTCTATTTATCCAGCTTCTACATAGCATTTTTAGAAGAGCTAGTACCCAGAAAACACTGATTTATTTATATTATTGCCAAAAATATTCTGCGTAATAGCCTTAGCTTGAGCCTGGGAAGATGTTCTCTTCAGTACATTGCAAAGTGCTCTGATTGTACTTGTCAGAATTACGGCAGTGTTTCACATACAGACTTTCAATGGGTTGCATCAGTCCTTCCAAGCAGAATGTGTAATTCAGCTGTTTATAAAAAAACAAAAAAAAAACCAAAAAAACAAAGCCAAAAAAGTACTGCCCTGATCCTGCTTGCTCCACAGCACCACCGAGAGGCAAGTAAAACACTGTGTTTGAAACACCGGCGGTGTGAGCAGAGGCTTCTGTGCTGAGAGGGTGCTTTCTTGCACTGATGACACTGCACACCTGTGCTCACGCTGCCTATCTGTACCTAGCGCGGCAGTAAAACACAGGTGTTTAAGTCGAGTTATTTTTGTCCCTCTCTATACATGCAACTCAAAGCCCATATCAGCAGTGTGTCTGGAGGTGGCTATGGCTCACCACCCAGGTGGCCACCATACTGTAGAGTGAAAACAGCTTGACCTGCTGGGTGACAAAACACACTGTTTCGCTCTGCATGGTACGGTACATACTGCTGGTAAATAGCCTCAGTACAATTAAACCCATGTTTGACAGCAATTAAAATTATTGAGGTGGCGCAGATCTTTAGCTTTGTTGACTTTAGACATAAGCAGTCTATTAGCACTTTAATTGGCAAGTCAATTCTGGCATGTGAGACAATACCAAAAAATATATAAAACTTACTGAAAACTCAATTTATCTGTTTGCTTATAGTATTATTTGACAGAAAATTACATTTCCTATTTTTTTCCTCTGCTGATAAGTTTACTAATGAGATGGTTAAAAACTCCACCACACGTAATAAACACTAACTCATTAAAATGTGTTTAATTTTGAAACTGGACACTGCAGTCTAATGAAGCAGCAAACATTTAAGGGGGGGGCACCCCAAATCTATCAGGATTAAATACAGCATTGCATGTAAAATAAATGATAAAAACGAACGTCATTGTTTATGAAACCCTGTGAAAGCTTTGGTCTCCGTTCACACTGTTGAGTTTTTTGCTGATTTGTCACACTTACATGATTCAGATCATCAAACAAATTTTTATATTTGACAAATGCAGTTTTTAAATGATGATTTCAATTAACAGCATAACCGCAGTTGTTGGAAAGCTGTGTTAAATTTCACTAGCTACACCCAGGCCTGATTACTGCCAGACCTGCTGAATCAAGAAATCACAATAGAACCTGTGCAACAAAGTGAAGTCAGCTAAAAGTTGTCAAAAAGCAACACACCATGCCACAATGTAAAGAAAAAGCTGAGACACAACATCTTTGACATTTATCAGGGCTACAAAGTCATTTCTAAGGCTTTTGGACTCCAGCAAACTGCAATGAAAGTCATCATCCACAAATGGAGAAAACTTGGAACAGTGGTGAACCTTAGCAGCAGTGGAAAATTACCACCAAAATGACTCCAAGAGTGCATTAACGACTCATCCAGGATGATCTTGAAAGAACCCAGAACAACATCTGAAGAACTTCAGGCGGCACTTGCCTCAGTTAAGGTCAGTCTTCATGATTCAACAATAAGAAAGAAACTGGGCAAAAATGGCATCCATGGGAGAGACGAAGACCACCGCTGACCAAAAAAGAACACAAAGGCTCGTCTCACATTTGCCAAAAAACCTTCTTGATGATTCCCGAGACTTTTGGGAAAATATTTTCTAAACTCACAAGAAAAAAAATTGAACTCTTTGGAAGGTTTGAGTCTCATTACATCTGGCATAAAACTAACACAGCATTTTATAAAAAATAACATTATCAAAAACATCACATCAAGAGTCAAACATGGAGGTGGCAGTGTGATGGTCTTCAATCCAAATGAGACACTTTAGCATGACGTTCAACAGGCCGTTCATGCTGGAAAACCCTCCAATGTGGCTGAATTAAAACAATTATGCAAAAAATAGTGGGCCAAAGTTCCTCCACAGCGATGTGAAAGACTGCTCGTCAGGTACTGCAATTGCAGTTCTTGGTTTAAGGGGTAACTGCTTTTTCACATAGGACCATGGGTTTGCATAGATTTTGTCCCTTAAAAAAATTAATTCAGAATTTAAAAACTGCATTTTGTAGTTACTCGGATTATCTTTGTCTAATATTAAAATTTGTTTGATCTGAAACTTATAAGCATGACGAATCTGCAAAACACTAAGAAATTAGGAAGGGAGCAAATACTTTTTCACCGCACTGTATAAATATTTACATACAGTATGTGACTATGGACGAAATTGCAGCCCTTTTCTACCCAGGCATTAATATCAATTTGTTGCATTATTTCTGCTTCTGCTTGTGCATTGCTGGTACCATCCTGATTTCCACCAGTGCCACTGAAGAGAGACAAAGCAACAGAGACACAGAAAGTGAGCGAACGGCTGGAAGAAGCACTTGTTTTTGTTCTGTGTCAGCCCCGGGCCACTATAGTGCTTGTGAACCGCAACATTTTTGTGAGGCAAGGAACATCCTTGAGTTGTGTTTACTTTTCCCGCTGCATTGCCTGCAGCTTGTTCCTCAGCTGGGCAGCTGGGCTCAGAGATGCTCACATTAGAAGTGCCGCTTATGGAATGAGATCACAGATAGCTGCTCTGATGGGAGGCTGGCATAATTAAAAAAACAGACAAGCAAGGCCAGTATCTCATGACTTTGTTACCGCAGAGGTCAGGCTTTTTGTGTTGTTGGTTTTACAAAATGACACAAAACAAATGTAAGTGTGTCAGACCAAAATGCAACATTGAGGTGTCTGTGCTTTAGAGGCGAGCCTTACCGTGAGCTCTAGAGCTTCATTAAACAGACCATTACGCTTGCTGTGGAGGAAGGCACTGGAGCTTCCTGTCTTGGATATTCGTATCCTGGCCAAACGAGCTTTCTACAAAAAGAGAAAGAGAGAGCAGAGTGACCAGATATTAGTGAGTGCCTATACCACAACCAGTCTCAGACTGGCGTCATCCTGACAACCCACTGGTTTGAGCTTCAGCACTTTTGCATGCTTGATATTTTAGTTACAGATCAAATCAAACATGGACTACTAAAACATGCACTCTCATCTCCTGTGATGAATTCACTCTGATCTCCAGTGATACTTATGAATGATTTATGGTGACTACACGATTACACATTCCTTGGATTGAAAATCAGTTAGGGTGGCAGCCTGGAGCGGAGCAGGTAAATCCTGGATGAATTAGGAAGCTAAGTGTCATTCTGTATTTAAAGCAGGGCGTTCAATTTATTGGGCTGTTTTTGTGCTGCGATGTTAGCAGTTTTGTTTGGAGCCACTGTGTTAGTGTCAGCTTAAATGCATCTTTAGTCACCCGACTCATGCATCGTAGTTAGTGTCGAAGTCCAGTGCATCTTTCACCCCCCCCCCATCATGTTGTCAAATAACTTCAGCTACAGACAAAAACAACAAGAAGAAGAAATGGAATACACAGAGGAACGGATATACTGCAGTACTTGGAGGGAGTTTTGGTACAGCTTTTTGACACAGTGGAGAAATTCTACTCCAATGTAACGGTTTTTGATATACTGCGTCTCTTAGTGTGTGTGTGTGTGTGTGTGTGTAAACATGTCTAAGTGCAGATCAGCTTGTGCATCCAGGGGTATGAGAGAACATGGTTGTCAATAAATCTCACCGTTACCAGAACAACTGATCTTAGTGAATAGAGTAATCTGAGTCACTCACTCCTCTAAGGTCTTCCATTTTCACATAAAAGGCAGGAGTTGGGCTTTAAAGTCGGTGCGGCTACAAAGTGCCTGCTTTCGGTTGCTTTCCTTTCCTGCATTTTAAAACAGAATGATGGATTCGCTGAAGAGAAATTCTTCGAAGGATAATGTGAGCTGCCTAAGTGAAGAGCTTGTTTAGTAGGGGGGCTTACACACTGCTGGGGGATTAATTGAGTATGCGGCTGTATGTTTGCTTATCGCTATGTGCTTATGCATGCATGCCTCGTCTTTTAGGCGAATTTCCATACACATACATTCAAACCATATACTGTGGAGCACCAGCAGGAATACCTTGCTCAGTAGGAAAATGCTAATGAATGGTAATTTAAGCTCATCCCCAGACTTTAGTTTCATTTAAAACACGGCAATATTTTTTCGACCTGCAGATAGTTCATGCTGTGATTTGGTAATCTAAAACGAGGCAAAGGAAATAAACACATTGGAGTGCATGTGAACACACACACATGCAAAGCCACCAACCTGCACTTTGGCATCTGTAGCGGCGCTCCCTTTATATTGTTTATGCTCTCCTTTATGATTATATTTCTCTCTCTTTCTCTCTGTCATCCTTCTTTCAGCTCTCCTTGACATGTTTTCCTCACTCTCTTTGTGCTCTCACAGTCTCTGTACATTTGTGCTGGCGCAGCACTCCCAAAGGCCTTTGGGATAACCCTTCTTTATGTTCAGGTATTGTACTTTGCCAGTGGCATCGTCCCTCCAGGGGGACCATGCAAACCGAAGGCCTGGTCAGGCAGTGGTAGCCAGGCACTGCAGGGCTAATAGAGGGGATGTTGAGAGCTTGTCCCGCTAGATTGAATCTGCTTTTGCAGGCCCCTGATAGATTCCCAAGGCCTCTGGGATCTGGGCACTTGTGTCTAGGCTCATCTGTGCTTTCAGGTAGAGTCAGGGCACAGCAGATTGAGCCGGAATTGCTGTTGAAGCACCACGAGGAACACAAAGTGCCAGAAAGGCATGGATAGAGTGTCTTTGCTAACACCAGCACATTGAAATGCAAAGTATTAAATAGCTAATCATATCGGCTTTGCACACAGACACAACCATGTAATAAATACACTCTTTTTAAAACACTATTCTCCCTGACAATAAAAATACTTTGGACCAAAGGTTCAGGGAAAGAACAACTTACAATGCAAAACACGTCTTGACTACGGTATAATTAAAATGATAGTTCCCTGATTACATTATAAAATGTATTACTGGTAAACAATAAGGGTCTCAGGACGGTCTCAATATATGGAGTCTGTCCCATAAAGAGATTACTGCAATTTTACAGGCTTTGTTTGAAGAAATAGCCGTGAATGCAGGCTGCAGGAAGGATTGGATGTCCAACTATGTGGCCTACTAAGATGACAATGCCCAAGACATGACAGGAGGAGAGTGCTATTTAACGCTGCTCATTTCCAATAATCTTTTTGGCTAAATGGCTCTTGAAATATCAGACATTTTTGTTTTCTTCATTGTTGGCTGAAGGGCCTTGTCAGTGTCTACAGGAACGACCAACATTGTGACGCAGTTTACAAGCCACAGAGGACCAGCTGTTAGCAGTGGTAGTAAAGGGTAATGACCCTCATCTAAACAGACCCAGGTACATGTACATGGTATTTAATGTGCAGCAACTGACTAGCTACATAGTGCCTAGCCTGCAAAATGACCCTAGTCGGCAAATCTTCTTGTATAATCTAGCAGGCTTGTCTGGCTTTTAGTCAGGGTAACCATCTCTGCATGAGAAACCTTACTGCTTTATGCAAATACGATTTAAAATGAAACAATCTGATTTGACCGTATGGAAACAGGTTATCCATCTCTGCAGACAAAATATTTCTAGTATTCAGACGGATTAATGCACGGCATGGGTGCTGTTGCAAAACCAAAAAATATAAGCTATAAACTTCTCATGCGATTTACAGAGCAGATCCGTTCGCTGTAGTAGACAAAATGCAATTTAATTCCACTTTAACTTTAAATCTATCAACCCAGGGACCCTAGCCTTCAAAAATCCAACATATTTTAACACTTGCCAGAATACTGATGCTCAAAACCACTGACTGAAACAGTCCAGATGTTTCCACACACCCAGAGGCCAATGAACTGATCCAAACACCCTTTTTACTCTTTGTTTTCCTCCATTTTGCCACAGAGCCCCAATTTAGGATCAATCACAGTTTAAAGATGATAGCTATAGGATGCAAGCCAGCAAAAGGCTTCATTTTACACAATTTGTTGCCAGCCGATGGATCTAGCCTGGCATATCCTCAAATGATTAAAAAACCTTGCTTATCCACTCAGCTCCCATGAAATACTTCACTGGGCACTGCCAGGAAGTTTTTTTTTTTTTTAAAGTGCGTCTTTTAGTTGAATGTAAAAGCTAAAAAATTCATGGCACCTAGTGAGTTGCAGCCTTGCTAGACTGCCTGTATAGGAACTGGCTAAGTGAAAAGTGGAGCAATCGAGATATGAGACTAGATTAGGTTCTGCCTCAGGCCAGCCTTGGAACCATACAAGTGAAAAAGGAGACCATCTGATGATGGCACAAAAACACACACATACATGCATGCACGCACGCACGCACGCACGCACACATGGACATATATATAAATAACTGTAAGAGTCTTATTCTGTTTTGCAGCTGCCACTCATCTTAAGAGTTGCTTTTATACATGCTGACATTTCTGTCACAAGGAAAGAAGTCCTTTACTTCCTCTGTGGTATGTTTCTGTATGATAACACATACGTAAAGAGGAAAAGCAACAGAGACAAATACAGCAAGAGTGCCAGAGAGCAAAAGGACATGGAAAAAACCCTGACTGTTGGAAAATCCATTTGGGTCTTAGAGAGACAGGACACTCCGGACAATGGGGAGATTGATTCAGAGGAAATCAAGTCCTCTGATACCTCTAGCCCCCAGATATCTGTAGCAAAGACAGCTTAACCCCAGACTAACACTACTCAGAGACAAAATACCTTTGCTAAGCCTGGATTACCTTGTCTTTATAAAGCGAGGTATGGCTCCACTCTACAGGTTGCTGATTTTTTATTTATTTTTTATTAAGGACATAATTCATAGCAGTACTCTTGACCTCCTCAGTGAAGTCTCCCATCAGCACTGGCCTGTCTTCTTGCAACGTGCAGACGACTTTATTGATTGTCTAGAAGGGCAAAACACTCTCAGCCAGAAGTCATCTCCACCTTTTGACTTCAACCTTCTGAGGGAGGGCTAAAAACAATAGTGAGATGATTTAGAGTGCAGGGAGTGGGAGCGAGCAGGAGGGAGCGAGTAGGACGTTTTTGTTTTGTTTCTGCCACGTTAGCCTGAAGCCAGTTACTGCAGTAATTTTGCTACCCACCAAGTTTGGAGACAACCGCTTCAACTAGAACTATTTGTGAAAGTGATAAAAAAGAAGACAGCAAAAAATAGATGAATAAAAAAAATAAAATGAAGAAAAACATTGTGAATCTCATTTGTGTATAAGAATTTTTTTTTAATATTATGAACAAAACATTTTTAATGTTCCTATTCTTCATAAACTACTCAAAATAATCACGTTTGCTTGACTGGTTCTTTTATAAGACTTTGTTTTGTCACTTTCTACTCATTTAGCTTGGTCTTTTGATGATGGTAGCTTTTGTAGCAACTTTTATGTAGATATATAGAGAAGGCTGCTTTTCTGAATTTATCCTAGCAAACTGGATTCAAGTACATTTCGCAGGAAGTAGTGAGATAATATTCACAGAGCCACGGGGGAATACCAGGAGTACATTTAAAAGTTAAGGTAGTTTTAATTCCTACCTCTGTTTTCCATTCTGTGTCACTTTGCCCTTTGTGTTTCTTCATTTAAACCCTTCCCTCTTTCAGGCATGTTATATCTGAAATTGTAATTTGTCCTACATGAGGATATGAATACCTTTATGCAAATAATCCCAAAGACGAACCAAAGTAACCACTGCAGACTGGGCTCTTATTTTTGGCCCCGTTAGGAGAGGAATGAAAGCCCGTGCTTAGTCCACAACAGAACAAAAATGATGACACTGGAGACTAGAGGAAGGCAGAATAGACAAGCTAATGTCTGTGTCTCAGCTGTGCAGCTCTGTGCCCCTTCTTGCCACATAAAGCAACTAGTGGCATCCTCATGCATCTTTGCTTTGTGCAGTAAGATAGATCAGGGGCTGTCTCTCTGCCACCACCTAGATGGATGGCTAATTGTAATGGGAGCCTAGAACAGCTACCAATTAGACTTGAATGAAGACGGATGCGAAGCGGGTGGTGGTGGGGGAGTATGACAGGAGCAGAAAAGTACCTTGGGTGGGGAGGGAAAAAAGGGGCGAAAGACTGGAGGAGGACAGCAGACGCTGGAAAAGGCACTTCCTCTTCTTAATAATTCCTCCTCCTCCCTGTTCCCCCATCTGCTCTCTCCTTGTCGTTTAAGTACTGTAAAAGCTAATCTCAAATGGCTATCCTATTTTACTCTCAGTTAAACATAGCCTTATTCTAAGAAATGATCTGAGGAAGAACAGATTTTCTGTGAAACAACCATTTGCTGGTAATAAATGCTGAGCAAATGACATTTTGCCATAGTAAATGACCAGTAACACTTGCTAAATGGTTGGTTAAATGACAGAGGGTCATATGTCATTTGCATTAAAGAACACATGTTACATAGATGGTAGTAATGGGCTATTAAAGGAAATGGCATGCCAAAGTAATTAATGGCTCTGGTTGGATATTAGAAATCACAGTAGTGAAATGCAGTGACAGAGTAGTCTATACAATGATGATTAGTCATCATATGCTGAGGATAACATCTTTATTAAGTGACAGATGGCTCTACGGCAATCTAATGTGTAATGTGCTAAATACATGTTAGAGGAGTTCTTAAAAATGTCAGTATATTTCTGAGTTGCTGGAGCTTATCATCAGGCTGGCAACAATGCTCTCATTGGGCTTATCATCTTTTATATTTGCCTTATAATGCTTTCTAATTTTCCGACACTTCTACACACACACACACACATACATATAAATATATATATATATATATATATATATATATATATATATATATATATATATATATATATATATATATATATATATATATATATATATATATATATATATATATATATATATATATATACATATATATATATATATACATACATATATATATATATACATATACATAT
>VUQK01043528.1:77396-96207 GCA_015106715.1 Bujurquina vittata | reverse complement strand
TATATATATATATATATATTTTGTATTTTTGGAATTTCCCTCTGGGATCAATAAAGTATTCTGATTTCAGTTAGCCTATGTTATAATCTGTTTAGGTCATGTTCATCCATGTGTTATAAAAAAGATGCAAAAGTATGGATGAACTCATTTTTGCTGTTTAACCCTGAATGGTTAAGCAAAGCTTCAGTTATCACTCAATTTAATTTCATCACCTGGAGTCAACAGCTGTAGGTAATGTCCTGTAGTTGCTTAAAATGGCCATTTTCAGAGGCAAAAACAAACAGTACTCACAATAACACAAAGCGGCAGCAATTCAATCATTATATGTACTTACTTTTCAGGTTCTGGCATAGTATCCTTGAAACTGGTACTTTAGATAACGTGTTTTTGGTTTACAAAAATGATGCAAAACAAGCTGTCAAGACATCAACACAGCATTTGTGATGCAAAAAATAGAAGGAAAACAAACACCAGGGGGGTGTCTGGCTGAAAAACAAGGCTTATATCAGTCAGCAGTGCACGTAAAAATGTTGATGGGCAGTTTATGCAACTTTTTCAAAGGATTTTGTGTTACACACTGGCCTCTGTTTGTTCCTCTCTCTCAAGATTTCTTTTGAAATAAAAAAAATTCCCTCTTACAATGAAACAAACATGCTTAGGTAAATGAAATGTTGTGGACTGATAAGCTTTCTGAAATCTTGGTGCAAATGCTTTCAAAAAACAAACCATGGTCACGTCATAATGTCGCTGAAATACACTGTTCTGACATGCTTCTATCTGTGATGCACTTATTTCCACACAGCTTTTCATCTTTCAGCCATGCCAGGCTGCATTAAGACATGATATGAATGGATGTGAATGAAATGTAGTCACATCCTAAATTTGGATGACGAGGAGAAAAAATAGAGAGAGAGAGAAGAGAGAAGGAGATGGCGTTCTAAATAGAAGTAATGGTCGATGAACGCAGGCATATTTACTGTTTTCAACCCAAACATAAGCACTGCAATCTAATAAAAGGTCTTGAGTAGGATCTCTCAATTTATCCTTGATGGGATAAATGAGTTAATGGGTGCATGGGCAAAGTGTGTGTTGAAAACAATCTCGTTTGAACTATTAAACCATTCTGTTATAATATACAGTATGCTATTCGTTTGTACTGCTCTCTGTGTACTATACCTGCTATGCCCCTGTTATGTCTGTATGGTAAAAGTTTCAAGTAATGAGGACAGTGTATCAGTGTTTGCACAAGTAATCCCTATGAACCAAAGGTTCAGGGAGCTCTGAATACTCAGCAGTTCCATCTACTCCTGCTTCCGTATGATGTCAAATAGATTGGATATCCTTAATTTGGTAATCTTAAACCGTTACAGACGTAAACACAGCATCCCAACAACCTACTGTTCAAACCTGTTTGTGAGTGGCAGCCTATTGGATGGACACTGGCTCAAAGAGAGGTGCAAGGGAGCTATAATTGCTTGTTTCAGACAAAGAATAGTGGGAGAGGGCAGCACCAAGGTGAGGTGTAAGATCAAGAAATAAAAAAAGAAAGTCAAGTCAGTTTGCCCAGTCATGCAGGCCTAGAGACCAGTCAGTGACGCCCTTGAAACCCAGCCTTGTGATTTCCAGCAGCTAGGTGGTTGATGTTAGGGAATACACATTTTTACCTAGCAACTGGTGGTTCCCAGTGGGCTGCTAACCGGTCTCAAGGCCGGAGCTTTACAGAAATTTCTCCACAATGTAAAAATAAAACTTTGAACATCTTGACAATCATTCCAGCCTTCATGAAGCTTACGTTCAAGTTTTAATGAGGGGAGGATCGTGGAGGTTTTCATTTAATTCTATGGTAATTTCCGTGACTGATGGTGCTGGTGGCTATTATCCCCAAAATATCTTTTCCACCCACATTTACATATATACTTGGAATAAATCCTTTTAATATAATGTCAGAGAGTGTGCTTCTTACCTGAATGGCTCTCTTGGTCCTTCCTGAGTCATTCAGTTGCTCCTTTGCTCATACACTCATGCAGGGAATGGGAATCGTTTTGGCCATTAAAGCGTTTTTATTGAGGCAGGAGCTATAAATGTATGACAGCATCTTTAAACAAGCCAAGGAGGGGGTTTACTTCTGTGGCCAGATGCAGCTCACCGTGACTTTCTGTGTTAATATGTATCATCAGGTCTCGCAAATGTGCGTCAGAGACTCCGTCACATCCCATAAAGTGCAAATTTCTTTGCTTGTAATTGAAGGGGGGTAAAGGCAAGAGATCTCTTTGGAAATTAATTTGAGGGTTTTTGCAATCACTTGTATAGTAATTTGCAATTAGAGAAAATTTTAGATCTATAAAATATTTTAGAGGCTCAAGGGTTTCGAAGGATACTTTTGTCACTGAAGGTTTTAATTATATGAAAATTAATCATTTCCACAGATTAATTGAACTAAGTCCACTCATTTCCTTATGTCTTGTTGAAGAATAAAGAGTTAAGAGATTATATCAAAGATCAACTTCACTCTGACTTGATTAAGAGTTTTTAAAAGGCCCACTGGCAACTTCAGTCATGGTCCCCTGTCCTCCAGGGGCTGACCTTAAATCTCTCTGTTCTCCTTATTTTATTCTATTAAGTCAGTCTTTGCAGGATATCAAGTAAAATTGTAATTTGTAAAAGTGTAAAATACTTATTTTAATCTCTTTTGCAGGTTTTCCCGGCTGTTCTGGCTCTCTCCAAAGTAAAAACAAAACACAAACAACAACAACAAAAAATTCCAAAAACAAATTTCAGCTCAATTTAATTTGTAATCTGCACATAGACAGATTATAGACAGGCTTTTTTACTCGCTCAAACATACATACATGATATATAAATATACAGTGTAATCAGGGATGTTTCTTGTCTTTCAGATCCCCATTAAAAAAAAGCAACACATGCTGTTCGGTCAGACATATCAAAGGTCATGAAAGCCTGGCCAACATGGCAATAAAAGTACTTTTATCCTCTCAAACATAAAAGGTCCACAGCAGTGACCACTACATGCTGATCAATATCAGACACATTTGCCACATAAATATCTCTTTCATACGGAGACTTTTGCAATGCTTTTGATAAAATCTGAACAGCTTACCAGTGTATTGCTAGACATGCTGTTCTGATACTATTAGTTTACTGTGTGGCTTTCTCCCAAGAAAATATAAAGATGACAAAAATACCCACACATAGGACTTATGTAGACCATCCATCCATCCATCCATTTGCTTCCGCTTATTCTTTTCAGGGTCGCAGGGGGGCTGGAGCCTATCCCAGCTGACAAAGGGCGAGAGGCGGAGTATACCCTGGACAGGTCGGCAGTCTGTCGCAGGGCCAACACAGATAGACAGACAACCATTCACGCTCACATTCATGCTCACATTCACACCTATGGGCAATTTAGATTAGCCAATTAACCTAACCCCAGTACATGCATGTCTTTGGACTGTGGGAGGAAACCGGAGTACCCGGAGGAAACCCACACAGACACGGGGAGAACATGCAAACTCCACACAGTGAGACAAAGGCTCAAAAAATCCCAAATAAAGTGAAATTTGATAGATAAGCATGGATCAGCAGTAGTATATCTCTCATGGTGTCAGTGAAAGCTGTTTTCATGTCATACCTGTGATGTCAGATTTATTAAATAAGAACATCTCATTCACAAGTTTTCTTGCTACACCTGAACACCCCCCCCCCCCCTCACCTGACATATTTTGGCATTATCTCTCAAGTGTTTCACAGTCAGAAAAAGCTTTCATCTTTTACTGACTCTCTGCCAGTTACCAGGAAAAATTACTCACAACTCTGTCAGGTGCGCAGTATTTTTGGATCTACTTTTGTATTTCATGGCACATGTCAGATGCTGTTCACCGAGCATCCTTTTTGCACATTATAGAAATATATTTTAGTGGTGTCACAAATGGAATTTCCTTGCAGATTGTTGGTGACTGTCAACGGCAGGGCACGAAAACCAAAAACACAGGAGAAATGTAAACAAATGCGCTGACTGCTCATACAAAGACCGCTCAAAGCTGAAAAAAAAAAGGGAGTTGGGCTCAAATTGGCCATGGATGTGTGTGGTTTGTCTGTCTCTAGGTTTTACCCCTGTAATGGATGGGTGACCTGTCCAAATGTGCCCTGCTTTGCAATCTGTGGCAATTGGTGAAAAGTTAAGGAGAGGGATGGATCAACTGATGAATGGAAAGTCAGTTTAAAATCCACAAATGTCAGTTTTAAAAGGTATGAGAAGGACATAAATTATAGGACATAAACCAAAAGAACACAACTTCACATTTAATGTTGAACTGCTCTTTATTGTTTCATATTCCGCTGCTGCTTTAGAGCAAGATCGTGATTTTGGTTAAAATATGCTGTCTCACATTGTTAATGACATTTTTGAAAGCAAACAACTCTAATGTGCACCAAGCATCTCCTCCATTTTTTTTTCTTATCACATTGAAGAGTCCTGCGAGTGACGACACAAGCAGAGAACATCTGTCTGAACAGCTGGTGTTTATTTCAGACATTGAGGCAATTTTACTTTCTGTCCGTTGAGGAACTCTGTGTGTTGGAAAATTATGCTCAAGAGTTTGGCCAGTGTGATGCCAACAGGTCCTGCACCGTGACAGCTCGGAGGGAGCTGAAGCTTGAAAAGAACAAATCCTTTGGGATTTGCTGGGTAATTGACTGATCATTCAAATATACGTTCACCAATCAATTTATTAAGCTCACTTGCTCATTACTGAAAATATCCAGTTGTGAGAGAAACCTGGTGCATTCAGGCATGAGCACCAAAAGGGCAAGAAATGCCACTCCTATCACCCAAGATCAGGAAAATGGGGCTAAAATTTGCACAAGGTCACCAGAAGTGGACAACGGAAGACTAGAAAAACATTTCTTGGTCAAAAGTTTGGACACAGCCACACATTCATATGAATGGGAAAGAGTGTCTGGTACTGTACACATATATGTCAATGAGCTATTGGTGCTATTGGTGAGTGGCTCATAATGAAGCATCAAATTAATTTCTGATTTGCTGATACATGTTTCCAAAAGTCAATATAGAGTGTTTATAATCTGTGTTTATATCTGTACATAAAACGGATTCAGCAGTATGTATTTTAATCTATCAAAGTGACTTACAAGTAACTTCAGAGCCCCTAAATTTGTCTCATTACCTTTTATGTGTCAATTTCCTACCTGTTGACTTCTCTCCCCTTTGCTCTTGTTTTTGTTTGTGCAGTATGTAAATGGAATATCCCATCACTGCCTGAAATAACAGCATGCCCATGCTGAGATGTGTTGTTCACAAAACCAGTGACGAAGATGTCGGCCTCAAGAGGCTGTGTGCTGATGAAACACCGCGGCGGGGAGTTAATGATGATTTAGTTTGCACCTCTTCCTACACTGCCAGAGGCTCAGGCCTAACTGTCACTGTCCATCTCAGCCAGAATACCACCAGTATGACACATTAAACAGCACCCATCATTCATTACATGTGGTTTATGACTGATAGCTCGGCCTAACGCCCAGAACAGGCTGCTGACGACTGGTAGGTTCCCGATACGAGGCACAGGACTCAACTTAGTCTTCCTTCTCTCTGTAGAAAGTGGCAGGAGGGTTGAATCATCAGTGGGTTTGGCACACAATGGCAGGGTCTCCCACCCACACAATTACTATGAGTGGTTACAATATGGACTCATCTGAGCAGACAGGATGCCACCGGGAGCCGCCTACTGTTTTACATTTGGTTTACCGTCATGTTATTTGTATTCATCACGTATCAAGACAGGGGATGACGAAACATACAGACATGAGCTTGTCTCAATTTACCACTCACTGCTTTGCCCATTGGGCAGGAAAATGATGCGAAACTTTCATTGACTGATAACACTAAGAAAAGTTATGTTAACAGAAACATGTAATGAAAAATCTAAGAGTTTTCTTTGCACATGATTTAAATTTTATGCTTACTTATTTAAAACGTATGCCGGAGAACAACTGACAATTTAAAGGAAGTTAGACACAGACACTTTTTTTTTGCAAAAAGCCTCTCTTGCTAAGAGTTAGATGACAAGATTAGTATCAGACTCATATCTGTGTAGTAAAAGTGAAGCTTAAGCCTGTGGCTGTTTAACTATTATAAAGACTGTGGAAGTGGAAACCAATTTTAAGCAGCTACCTTTCCTACTTAATAGACAGGAGTAAAGAACAAGCTTGGTCTCCATGACCATACAAAATACTCTGCTCCATAACCCCTTAAAAGAAGCATAATATCTTACTTCATTCCAGATGCATAAATATTACAGAGATCTGAGGTTACTATGTTTTATCCCTTTAACTATCTGCGGTCTGACAGTCCAAAGAAAGCAAAACCCACTTGTTATAATTTAAGTGCACCTTCCCTATATGGTAAGTGAATCTTTTGTTTTTGTTCTTAAAAGAAAAGGTAGTCGGTGCATGCAAACCCACCTGCACACCTACACCTTTGCACACCTCCAGACCTACATTTGTATTTACACGATTCACGCACACCCACTTATGCAACCAACCACACACAGTACAAAGTACAAAGTAAACTCAAACACATACTGGAGCAGAGATTCAAAGGGCACTGCTGCAGAGACTTTGCTTTGATTCAACTGATTTCGCAGGGAGAAGAACCAGTTGGATGGAGCTTAGTAGTATAATCTAGCTAATCCTGCTGGCTTCTTCCACAGATGGGTACCCTCATTTGTTTGGTCTTGTTCTTGCCCCGTCTCGGTTTTTCTCACACTCCCCCTCTCTCTCCAATATCATAATTGAAATGTGAATATAAGTGCATTTTCCTAACTGCTCTTCTGAAAAAGAGGGAATCACTTTTGATGGAGTCATACCACTTATAGTTAGAGGGATTAAGAAATGCCGAGAAGCTTTTTGAAATAAACATTTAGTGCGCTTGGAAAATAAACCTTGTGGCAACATGTTACAAAACTCTGCCTGAAATGAGATCTTTTTCTGAGAGTTTTCAAAATAACAAGATAATTCTTACACCAAATAACCCCAGGACATAAGACTCCAAACAATTACAGCTATTTACTAGGGAGATAAGATGTATAAATAAGCGGATTTAGGGCTTTTGCGAGGGCGGCTGCCTCAGCTTTGCACCAAGATTACCTGTAATGATTTTGCTATTGTGTGCTTGAATTATGGATCGTAGTGCTAAAATCAAAACCCATAATGACACGAATATCATATACCTACTGTAGCCCAGACTCGTGACTTGTATTTGTTTGTAATGCTTCCCACACACCTTTGGTAATGGCCCTGTTTATTTCCGAATGCGAATCACGATCCTCTTTGCATTTGGAAGTTGATTTTTGATAATAATTTGTCCTTTAAAGAGCTCAGTAATTTTTTTTGTTTGTTTTTAGTCAGAAATGCTGCTTGAAGTTATGCAATACATGTCAAGGCTGGCTGTGTGGCAGGCAGAACGAGGACCCAATTGCAGGACTCTGGAGACAGGTGTAACATTATACTGCTTTACCGCAGCGATCTCAAGTGCAAAACTGAGAACCTTCAAGGCAAAAAAAGGAACAGATGAACACACCGCTGAGAGGGGACGACACAACAAAGAACAGAGGGAAACTGAGTCTCTATATACACAAGGGGTAGTGAGTCAATAGGAATCAACTGGGAGAGAAACACAGAAAGCAAAACTGAACATACAGCACAAGCACCAATAACACACCAAAATAAAACAGGAAGCGGCAAACAGACAAAAACCAAGGCACATTATCTTGACACCAGGACAGAATGGCAAACAAACAACTAACTTCACACAAGCAGAGCTAAGGATGAACGCATGAGACAAAGGCAAGACAAGGGTGGACTGGAGCACAAAGCAACAAACAACATGAGAAACAAAGGGAAACACAGAAGCCCTTGAAATAATGATGTCAAAAGGCAAGAGTCCAAAACCCAGGGAGCATGACAATACATCAGCAAGAGCATACTTTGCACTGATCTTAGACACTGTTCTTCTACCAAACATACGCTTCACGGTGCACATGGTGACAGTTTTCACTGCATTGCTGGTGATTGCCTCCGTCCGTAGCGTTTGTATTTTTCCAAAGTTGTCATCAGTGCGCCTCCAAACCAACTATCAAACCTTAATAATATGACGTACATCGCTGTCATTGTGCTGTGATGCAATCTTTCCAATCAACAAAGTAGACCGGTGTAACAAGAGCTAACGAGGAGGTCAGATGCCGCAGCAGCACACACGATATTGTAGCACTGACCGGTGCCTGAGTCATTCCCATCTCTTGCAACCTAGACTCAATTTAACTGGTGACTCCAGTTCTCATTTAGAGACAATAAAGCTGCCACTGTGCCATCAAACCTGCTCAAATTTAATCAAAGGAGTAAAATTCAGTCTCAGGGTGACTTTTTCCCCTCCGGTTTTGATAAATGTCAATGAACACTTTAGTATTTGCCTTAGTAATATTCCATCCACTACAATATGTTCTCCAACTTTATTATTCTGTTGTTAAAGATAGAGAGCCCACACTTTTCTCTATTAAAGAATGGATATAGTTTTCATTCATTTTATATTTTCCTTTTACATCTATATTGTTTTATCGACTCAAATATAGATTCATACATTTGTGATCTGGAGAAAAATGGATAGAGCACACGTATCCCATCTTTTCTCATGAACTAAGCAAATGTCTGAGGTCACTGTTATCCTTTTACAAAGCTGTTTCACAGCTGTATCTCTGTAGGCTGAGGTCAGAGAATTGAGTGCACAATTTGACAGTTACTTTTCCCATCTGTAAACTGCAGACTGCGGCATTATGAGAACATGATGCGTCATTCCAGTAATGAGTGTTTGGAGCTCAGAATCTTTTCTGCTGGCCAAATTAACATCTGATGCATCCTTGATTGGCAAAATTACTCACAGTGGCTCTGACTGGATCAAATACAGCGCAAAATATGGAAATTAACAATAAAGATGTTTATTGAAAAAAATGCTGCAAGTTGCTTTAATCACTTTTGCTGGTGCCTCAAGGTTTTTGAAGTGCAGACCTTTTCGGGTTAATTAAAAATGTTTCTAAATTTCTGCTGTGGGTTTTTACTTTTTATCAGGAATTTGCAAACTTTTCTCTGTCACAAGTGTGTCCTATCAGTGCTTTACTCATAGCATGTACTTGCGAGAGGTGGAACCTGGGAGTAAGCGCCACCTGTTATGGCTAGCTATTCTCCCATCATAGGTGCAGGAAAGTAGTCTCTTCGAGGGCTGACAATTTGGTGGAAATCCTTTGTGCTAAGAGGTGGTGTGACTGATCTTCCAAGCATAGAGTGACTTGGGTTTTGTAGCCCACTGCCAAAGAGGCAGGCCAAAGAAAACAATGTTCCTTTTGGAAGATTTTCATTATGGAGCTTGGTATTGAGGATTGTGCTTAATCTTTAGTAGAATGGCCCATTTTTCATTCCTGTCAGAAGCTCACAGCTCACTGCTACTTCACTGACCAGATCAGAAGAAAAGCAGAAGTTTAATTGACTCAATGTTATACTCTGATTAAAAAGTATCCCTTTCTTTTTTTTGAGCAGTGCACGTATGCTTTAATTGAATTTTCGATTTCTGTGGGTTCTGTGGCTCCAAGGCTGCACATCTGCTGTCTGATTTAAAATACGTTAAATTAATCTTTTCTGTGAGATAAAGCGTCACTGTTTTACTAATTACATGGAATATCGTATTTTCAGAATATTGCTCCTAATAGATAGCAATGAACTGTCTGTTTTTAGAATGACCTGACTGCTTTTTCTTTTGGTCTAGGCAGAGAAAATGTGAGGAGTTCATGTGCTTTTCTCACTGCTCCTTGCATGTAATGCAATGGGCCTTTAATTTATTTCTTAAAAAAATGCTCCCTGCAATAAGTCTGTCTATTTTAATTGTTTTGTTCAGTCACTGTTTTCTGGCCCAGCTGTCTTAGCTTGGCATTTAAATGATCCAGTAAAGAGCTTATCGTTTATATTCATGACTTTTTAAAAAAAAAATGGTGCTTGTTCAAATTGATTTCATTGATAGTAAAAGTCTGTTTTTGAATTGGATGAATCTCTACCACTTTTCCCCCAAATTAAATTGTTATTGCTACATTAACAGTAGCAATTATATGTATATGATTAGGATGTTTTAAAGTGAACATAACTGACATATTCTGAAGTTGTGTGATGACTGACACTGAAACTGGGAGCTTCTGACAGCTATCAGCTTCCAGTCTTGGGGAATTGACTTCTCACAGGGTGAAACAATAATACTTCAAGATTTTGACTGGTGATTTTATTCTCACAGGGAGAATCTTTGCGATTAAAACTAGCCTAATGCACCATTAACATTTCCCACATGTTGTCCCACTTACTGTAGGTCAGCAGATCATTTACATAACATACTCGTGCTTGTAGTTCTCTTCAAACTCCATGTAAGGCACTTAGTGCTTAATCTGAATCACATTCTCAAAATAGTGATAAAGGAATCCCTCCCCAAAAACAGATATATGCAATTCATTCAGTTTTTTTTTTTAAGCAGAATGTGTGTAGGAGATACAACCATACAAAGAAACATCCGGCTCGCACATTCTCTTATCAATGCCAGGGTGATAGATCTTTTTTTCCCTCCTCTCTCACCCTCCTCCATTCATGCATTTATCATGAGGTGTCCTTAGTTTTGCTGTGGGATTCGTCATAGACGTGTGCTGGCTATATCTGGGATCATGTGTGGGCTTCCTTCTAGTGATACCCACTCTGCATTGCATGCATGCAGGGCTTACCAGGCTGAAGTGAGTGAGCGGTAAGTGGAGGAGAAGAGGAAAGAAGGCAGGTGATGGGGTCAGCTGGCATAAACTGGTAGCTCAGGAAGTGCAACAGATATTGCAGTGTTACAGTATAATGTTCTAAGAATACATAGTTTTTTTTTTGCCTGTATTTATTTTGTATTTATTATGTATTAAAAAATTAAACAGATAGAGGGTTATTTGGTTTTCAAGGTGTGGGTCACATAGTGATGGCAGGTGGAAAGCAGAAGTAGTGTGGCACTGCTTGAATCCGGGGAAGACTGTGGGCGAGCAAAACGACCTGCTGCAGTCTGTGGAGTTTGCCCAGTGATGTCATCATCCTTTAAGGACATCATAGTGTTATCCCACAGCTATTGGTCATTACGACCAACAACAGAACGGGAGCTTCCTGGTGACTCATTCGCGATAACCTTATTTGCTGTTCTCTGATGTCTGTTACCAGGCTTCAGTTTGGAAAAATGTTAAAGGTTGCTGCCATATCTAATACTTGATTCTGTTTTTTTTAAGCGGATATCGCCATATCAAATTCCTGATTTTGTTTATGCCAGATTTGAAAGGAACTGGCATGTTTACAGTATGAATTAATGATTGCTGTTCTGCTCAGGCAGCTTGTGGTAGGAAAGAGCCAGAAGGCAGTAAGAAGACACAATAGCTCGTATTTGTCAGAAGAGGAGCTTGTGTGAATCATGACATTTATACAAAAAACATGAAAGAAAAGGCCAATAAGAATTTTATTAAAAATGGTGCCTGACAGCACCATTTTCATCCTTGTTTTTATTTTATTTTGGAATCGATCCATGCTCGTACAGTACACCCGAAAATAAAAATCCTACAGAGAAATCAAAGCTAAATATTTGCAGATTTTACGTCCTTTTGCTGAAACCATCCATTTGCTGTCGTTTAAAATATAGTTCTGAGTGCACCATGCTTGGAAAATTGTGAACTCATGGACTTAAACCTAAAAGAAATCACAGAGGGATGCTATGAAGCCCTGCATGGTAGTGGACTGGTTAGCACTGATGCCTCACAGCAAGAGGGTCATGACTTTGAATCCACTGGCCGGGTGGGGCCTTTCGAGAAGAGTCTGCATTATCTGGCTTCCCCCCACAGTCCAAAGACATGCATGTTAGGTTGATGTGTGATTCTAAATTGGCTGTAGGTGGGAATGCCAGCATGAGCAGTTGTCTGTCTTTTTGTATTAGCTGTGAGACAGACTGTGACCTGTCCAGGATGCATCTTCCCTCTCACCCTAGGACAGCTGGGATCACAACAAGCTTTAGAGCCATTTAACCCATTTTCCCATCTGGCAGACAACAGCACCAAGCCATCGCTTTTAGATTATTTTGGGTCATTATAATAAAGTGATGTATTTAAATTTAGTATTTGCGTAAATGGAGGTAATGGATTCAAAAGTGAGGCCCATCAATATTCTCTGACCAAAGGTTTTACCATTCACAGAGCTGGTTAGATGCACCGGCAGACACAAAAGCTCAATCGATTGAAAAGTTGAGACTCTTAAGAGTTCCCATCTGGTGAGCAAAAATGATTTGCTGGCCCTTTATACACCACTCACTAGGCAACATAATAATACCACTGGGGTAAGTCCATTAAAACAACTGCAAGGATGTTATTCATAACCCTGTTGCTAAGACAACCAGGACAAAAATAATATCAAAATAAAACTTGATGACGAGGTAAATCAGCAGGAGAACTTCCTGGAACAGGAAAGCTAACTTTGTAATGTTGAGTGCTCTGAATAGATTTACGTAAAAAAAGAAAAAGTAAAAAGTGGTTGAAATGTCTGATCAAAATGAAATTGGACATGTGAAGCTTCTGTCTTGGTAAGATGGGAAGCAGCTATTCAAAGCAACCAGGCTAATACGTCTAGCCAACATGAAAACAAAACAAACAAAACACACACACACACACACACGCACACACGCACGCACGCACACACACACACACACACACACACACACACACACACACACAAAAAAACAATAACAATGGTAAACCGATGTTGGGGACATTGCCTGTCCCAGTAGGAAAGAGTCAGTCTGCAGCACTTTGAAACAGCAGGTTATCAGTATGCAGTTGCTAAAGTGTTATGCAACTGACACATGGAGATTATCCTTTCCAAAGATGTGGTGGTAAGGCTTAGTGGACCTCCAGCAAATATTATCCAATTCATGGAGGTGTAAAGTTTAACTTGACCTAAACTGAATTCATCATGCCGTAAACACAACACTGAGATTAACACTTCAAACTGATAACATATGAGCAAGAACTTTCATAATAAACAGATACAGAATTACATCAGGAAATTATCATATTTGTGACCTTCTGTTTGCTCTACAACAAACACTAAAGGAAGGAAAACAGTGTCAAGTGGATATGAACGGCAGTGTCTGGGCGTAAGCACTACTGCTGTAGGCAGGGTAAGGTACTGTAGGTGTTCTCCCTTCATCAGCACAGGTGCAGGAAAGCAGGGTCTCTTTGTTGACGTCTGAGCTTTTGATGCAAATCCTTGGTGCAGAGCGATGGTGTGAATGATCTTCCAAACAGGGATTACCTTGGGCTTTGCAATGCACTGCTGAAGAGGCAGGCCAACACTGCGTTGGTTGGGACAGGTGGTGCAACAAATTTAAGTAGATATTTGTGTCTGCTCTTGCCACCAACATGGTGAATTGGGTCAGTTTTTTAAAACTACATATATATTTATGGGTTGTTTTAGTGGTTTAGTAATTGTTTCTTTAATATAAGTCAGTTTGTGAACTCGATGTACATTTATAACTCTTCCTCAAACCTGAAAATAGTTTGACAATGCTGAGTTAACTGAGACCAGTGAAAATTAAATCCTAGTAGCAACTACATATGCATTGGGGCCACAGGCCAGTTCACTCGTAAGGCTGATCCAAAGCCACGATAAATGGGGAGGGTTCCATCAGGAAGGGTATGCGGTGTAAAATCTTTGCCAAACCAAACATGCGGCTCATCAAGAATAAGATTTCCATACAGGATTGTTGGGGCCTGCTCATGGCCAGCAGGGTGCTGAAGACAGAGGAAGCCAAAGGGACAAAGGGGTACTTTGAGGGAAGAATTACCAGATGACTGGGAAAGTATGGCTGTAAAGTAAGGTAAAGGAAAACTGCTAAGAAGATGTTTGGTGTGTCCTCTGGACAAAGGAAAGAGGACAAGGAGACCAGGTGGTGGAATGAGGAAGTACAGGAGAGTATTCAAAGGAAGAGTTTAGCAAAGAAAAAGTGGGATAGTCGGGAAGATAAAGAAAAGGTGTGCTGGGAGGCTAGGTGTTCAGCAAAAGGAAAAGCTAACAGCGAATTGTATGTGAGGCTGGACTCCAATGACGGAGAAAAGGACTTATGTTGATTGCTGAGACAGAGCTAGAAATGATGTGATGTTAGGGTGATTAAAGATAGAAATGGAAATGTACTAATGAGCTATGAGTGTGTGTCGAAGAGCTGGAAAGAGTACTTTGAGGAGCTGATGAATGAAGTAAATGAGAGGGAGAGGAGTGGTGAATGGAGGCAGTGAATCAGGAAGCACTGAGGATTAGTAAGGAGGAAGTGAGAAGTGAAGTGAAGAAGATGAAGACTGGATAGGCAGCTGGTTTAGATGACATACCTTTGGAGGTACGGCGATGTCTGAGAGAGCAGAGTGGACTTTTTCGAAGATTATTTTTTTTTGGCCTTTATTGGATAGTTAACAGTGAAGACAGACAGGAAAGTAGGGAGAGAGAGGGAGAGGGGAAGACACGCAGCACATGGGGCCACGAGTCGGACGCAAAGCCAGACCGGCTGCACCACGGCCACGCAGCGTATACGGTCATCCACTCACTCACCGAGCCACCCTGGCTCCCAGAGTGACCTTTTTAGCTAGATTGTTTAACACAGTCTTGCAGAGTGACAGCATGCTGGAGGACTGGAGAAAAGGTATACTGGCACATTTTCAATAACAAAGATGATGTGCAGCAGAACTGCAGTAACTACAGAGGGATGAAGCTGATGAGCCACACCATGAAAATGTGTGAAAGTGTTGCCTGTGTTCTATTTTTTTCTTCCAAGAACAAATCCTTTTTAAGTGAAAGAAGCCATCTAATCCACTGTTTATCTTCACTGAACAAGGAGAAAACTTACCATGATGAATTGTGTAGTTAAAATTGTTGGTTTACCCATATCAAAGCGAGTTCTTTCTGCTTGGACAGTAAATGCCATGAGTGAGTTTTCTATTTATTTGATGTGGTTTTGAGGTGCTGGATACGATATTCTGACTCGACGCTTCATCACTAAATTAATTGAGGTGACACAGATCTACTGAATATATTCAAAGTGGCAGTTGAAGAGCACAAGGTAAAGATTAGAGCTGCAGCGCTGGGCGAGTTCTCCGTGAGGTTTAGCTTTACCTGATGTACCTTGTGTCTTCTGTACTTGCATCATGATACTGTAATTTCAAGAAACTATACACAACTTACATTCTGAAAGCGCCCTCACTAAACTTCCTAAACTTCAGCTATATTTGTGATAATAAATTCACCACTCAGAGGTATGTGAGGCATACAGGGTACACCCTGGGCAGGTTGCTTTATGTTTGATTCACAAGGCAATATCACATATGATTTATTGAGGAAATAAAGAGCAGTGATCAGCAAAGGGAGCTAAAGAGAGAAAAAGAGAGAAAAGTGAAGGAAAAGTGAGCAGGGCTTTAATGAAAACACCAGGCACAAAGACACATCTATCCTCTGACTACTCATTAGTTACTCCTGCAGCACAAATTGTCTGTTTCTGCTTAAGAGGTTGCAGACGAGTATTTGGTGTATCTGTCTGGTTTTCTGCATTTCTGATGTTCTGGCACCAGGCATCCTGCTGACACCTACATCTCAACAGGCATCAGGCAACGGGAAAGTCAACATCTTTGATGAACTTCACAACACCGCCTCTCTGGTCTTTCACCGTGTTTATGAGATGCTGTCAAATGTCACAAGATGTCTTTTCCACTCAGTCAAATGTTATTCTTTAGAAATGATGACAGAAGGGGGAAATTTGGGACTGCACAGCTAGGAATAATGATTGTAACACACGGACTGACAGATGGATTTGAATACTGAATGCTGCATTTCCAATCTGAGTATTCACAGAAAGACCGTTAATTCACAAATGTATGACTGCTAAGAAGTCGGCCTCAGGAGCGAGTGTGAAATAATGAAATAACCCAGCAAAGACCTGACTTTTGTGTCATCCAGCTGCATAACGCACTTCCTGTTACTTTTTCTGTTCATGATGGTGTTTCTCAGAAAAGAGGATCAGTTCTCATAATGACGTACTTACAACTATAACAGGTTTGAGCTAGGAAAGGTCTCAGTTCCTTAATTCTGAAACGATCTGAAACTATCTGACAACTTAATCGACTTTTTTTCCCCCTAGGAAAATAGAATAAAATGAGGGCTGACTCAAGATTTTTGCACATTACTTTATACTTTACTTTCCAAGATTGGCCTTTGCTAGTGATTTATGTGAAATGCATTTGTATGTATCGCTTACTGTACATTTCAAGTCCATCACTTCCTTTGTCTTACTTTGGAGTTATAACAATGCCACTACAGGGAATGCTTACAACTGAGTGGTGCATGACTAAAATGTTTTTCATCCGAAATGACTAAAGCACAAACTAATTATTAAATTGCTCAACTTTGGCCTTTAAAGCAGACTGCAGTGGGAGTTGAGGTAATGCACCTGTGAAAAAAAAGTGTTGGTAGCATTACATCATGGAAACAATCTGGGGCAGTCCTTGTGTTGAAGTGCCCTTTTTTTTTTTCCTGCACAAGAACGTGGGACTATATTTTTCGGGGATCACCTGTGGAGGATGTGCAGGGCTCGGTTGGTAATATGTGATGTGCTCTTAGTGCTGAACAGGAAATCCCTTTATCGCCATGACAACGCTATGTACCTACGTTGTAATGGCGTCAACCAAGTCCCTGAGCCGCACAGCAATACTTTCCCCTGTAAATCAAAGAAAAAGCTTTCCTTTTAGCTTGAGTCATGTCATGATCTTATGTCAGGAACAGGATATGACGGGAGCACAGTTGTCTGTACCCTGATTAGAGCACTTATCACCAGATGTGATGAATGTTGCCTGGTATTTTGTACTTGCAATCCTTTATTACCAAAAATAACACCGTAAAAGTCAGGTCAGCTGTTAAAATCTAATTTCCAAAGTTGCTTTCTTCATTAAGTGCACAGCAAATACCTTCCACCCAAACATCCAACCATTTTCTTTCCAATTCATCTGCATTCTGTATTAATTTATTCATTAATTGTCTACAACAGGCAGAATGGGTAGAAAATAAAATGGCCATCATAGCAATGATTTTTGACCACCACAGATCTTTTACTTGCCTCGAGGTCACCGTCCAGTCAGCCTTTCCCTCCTTACTCACTTTACTGAGTAGATTGTTTGCTATGGGGTGCAAGTGATGAACATTTCATCAAACAAGCCCCCTCACTCGCTTTCTCTCTTCCATTTCCTTTACTGGAATATCAACACTATGGGCCCCCAGTACATTAAAACGGGTAATCAGACTTCTTACAATACAGACAATACAGACTCTTGGATATGTTTGATTTGGGTAACCTGTATCCTCTATTGTGTCATGCATAATTAGACTCACTGATGGCACAAAGTGATATCGACTCTTTGAACACTGCTCAGAAATTTGAAGGAACACTTTTTAATCAAGTCAGTTAAACTTCTGTGATATTGATCTGGTCAGTAAGTAGCACAATCAGTTTCAGCTGCTTTGGTGTTAATGAAATCGACAACAGATGCACTAGAGGGGCAACAATGAGACAACCTCCAAAACAGGAATAGTTTTACAGATGGAGGCCACTGAAGTTTTTCGCTCCTCATCTTTTCTGTTTTTTTTTTACTAGTTTTGTGGCCTGAGGGCCTAAATCAATAGAACACCTCAGGGACTTTATGTTTCAGTCCATTCAACGCCACCTAAGAATGTCCATGAGCTCAGTAATGCCCTGATCCAGATCTGAAAGGAGATCCCTCCAGGACAACATTCATTGTCTCATTAGAATAGAAACTTGTCAGGCCTGCACGCAAGCATGTGGGTGCCAGACAAACTGCTAACTATCATTTAGAGCTGCTGCAATGAAATTTCAGTAACGTGGACTAGCCTGCAGCATCGTTTTTCACTTTGATTTTCAGGCTGTTTTTGTTTCAGCCCTTCTGTAGGTTGATAATTTTCATTTCCATCAAATGATGTAGCATCCTTTTGTTCCTAGCACATTAACAAGTCCATATCAGTATAGATATCCAGCATGATTTTTTTTTCCTTTTGAGATCTGATGTGTTTTCCAAGAGTTCCTTTAACTTTTTTGAGCAGGATACTTTGAAATTAATAACAATAACGTAAGGGCAAACTACACCAGCACTACAGTACAAGTTGCCAGTATCTGTCATAGTTTAGGTAGTGTATGGGACCCAGACGCAGACTGGGAAAAAGTTAAAAAGTTTATTTACAACAAAGCAGAATGTGGTAGTGACAGCTGAAGGAATTCCAGTTAGGCAAAAATGGCTCCAGATAAGGCTTTTGGAGGTGGTTCTCTCCACAGGGAAAAGCACTCTCAGTAACTCACTCTGGGTTTCCAGAATTCCTGTGCAGAGGAGAACAGATGATGAAATGGTTAATGCACAGAACAGAGGACAGCACTACCTGTTTTCAGGTAAACAATCAGGCATAACTAGAGGTGATTGCACAAAGACGAGTAGAGATATTAATAAATATTGAACATGCCACCAATTTTACAAGCAAATATTTCTAAAGGTGATGGCCTATAAAAAGGTGTCTCATTGCCAAGGCATCACACACACACACACACACACACACACACACACACACACACACCCATGCATGAGCACTCCCTCTC
>VUQK01043528.1:61723-76764 GCA_015106715.1 Bujurquina vittata | reverse complement strand
CAAAAGACTGCACATCTAAAAAACAAATAACCAAGCATAAAATAAACTTACATGAAAAAAAAAAAAACTTAAGAAAAATAATTTTGGACCTGGCCAGTCCCAGTGATCGATGAATGAACTGGGTAAACACATAATGACGACTGAAAGTAACACAACTGCTGCAGTCAAATCAGCTGTGTGTGAAAAGCTCTGCACAATAGTTTAGTAGTAAAAATGCTGCATGACTACACATGTGCTTTAAGCATATTTGACATGACAATGCTGATGACAATAACGAGGCACGTGTGATTCCTTTCATATAATAAGGAGAGTATGAAGAGAACAGACATAAAATAAAGCTGCAATAAACTCCATGAGCGAATATCCTTCAAAATAAAAAGGAAAGTAAGTGAAAGCAAAACATAGAACTAGAGAAGGACGACAGGGAGACACTTGAATGAAAAAAAAAACCCATACGAGAAAGGACCCTAAAGATGACGTAGGCAAGACTGCAATCACATTAACCGAGTAAATGAAAGAGGCTTCAGTCACACTATAATGGCAACACTAAATGACCCAGAAGGGTAAGACAGCAGTTGTTGTCACAGTATAGTCTTATTTTCTGTTCTTTAAATGAAAAGATGGAATCTACCCCCCCCCCCCCCCCTTTGAGAAATGCTTGTTGCACCTTTGAATGTCAACTAAGACTCTAGAAAATGCCAGCACAAGAGGAGTCTCTCACAGTAACATCTGGACACTCCCACAAGACCTTCACACTGCCTGGTGACTAGAGCCTTACTGCATGTTCAGTATACTCAACCTTCACACTTCAACACCCTCAGAATAACACCCTAAAATCACAGCTCAGACCCCCCCCACCACCACCATTCTGAACTGTCACTGATCACAAATTTGATCATCTAAACTGTCACAGTCCCTTCATTTCTAAAACTCATGTCTGACTCACTTTACCTCTGTTTCAGTGCTTTCTGTCAAACATCAATGCATAAATGCATGCGCTCACACTCCAGAACACAAGTTTCCAGTCTGTACACACAAAAGGCCTGTTTACTTTTTAACCTATCTTAATCAACAAAGCTTATCACAAAGCCTACTCAGACTGTCACAGTTTGGTAGAGTTGAACAGAAAGCAGATGGCTCGAGTAGAAAACGAGGAACTCTCGGATAGCAAGTATACAAGGCGGTAAACAATCGGAGTATCAGTACAGTCCTGGCATGGCTGATAAAGAAAGAAAGTAAAAGTTGTTTGACTGAAATAAAAAAGAAGGCTTCTACTCAGCTGAAAGCAACTATAGCTCCTGTTTTCAAACTGCATTTCTTTTAATCACATAAAGCAGCCATTTTGCACCTTCACAGGAACATTTCTGTCAAACCTGCTGCAGGATTTTTGGCAAGCTTTTCTCAGGCACTTTACATTATTTGAATATTTCATGTATTGAAACGTCCTTGCTGCCATTAAGTCCAGTTTAGGCTTTTTGCATGGAGAAAGTCCATTTATTCATTATCTATATCAGGTTATTCTTTTGCAGAATTTTAGTGATTTCAAAATACTTGGAACTCGAATGTGCTGGCTAAATTACGCTTCACATTTTTGATCTGCGGTAGAGGAAAATGTGACTGCACGCAGTAAGACTTCAGCTGCCTGGTGGGGTTCAAATCATGGATCTGTTGAGGAGAACTAGATGCCAAAAAATCCCGCCTCCTACTTTTTAGGATGTTCTTCTTTGAATTGTGGACTCAGACATAATGAGGTACTGTATTAAAATGTAACATGCAAAGTAACAAGTTCTTATTATTATGCCTGATCCCAGAATTCGCAATATTCTTTTGTTTTGTTCTTTGTTCTTAGTTCAGCATTCTAGCCACAGCAATAAACAGTCAACTGAGACACTGAAGGTCAGGGGTCAAATAAACAGATCTAAAGCTAGCTGCAGCAAGGCAGTCAGATCAAATAAGCAACGGCAATAACCACCGGGCAAGACGGTCGGACAACAGCAACAGGAAATCCAAACTGGAGGTAGGGAACGGACACCATGAGGTGATCTCAGAAGGTGCAACATTTGAGGCTCTTCCTGGCAAAATCCTTTTTATTTTGCTACCCTCTACATGTGTTAAAAGTGTTAAGAAAAAAGCAACACATTAATCCAGAAAACAGTGCACTGCAGGATATACAGTCAGTGTCCACTTTATTAGGTACGCCTGTGCAAATCTTTACAAATTTTTACAGATCTACTTTTTCTTTATTACTTTAGATGAGACCAACATAGTCAGAGATTTACTAAGGATGCCATTTTCTTTTCGGCTGACTGAATTGCACTATATCATGGGTACCGGACAAAAAACAAGAAGCACTTGTCATTATTTGCCACAGGAGAACAAATATCAGATGAAGTCATGAGAACATTTGCATAGGGGATGGAGGGGAGTGATTGAAACCAAGGTCTAAATGCAGCAAAAGCAAAGTATCTTTGCAAAAATTTGTGTTTAAACATACAGTATTGTTAACCATCACCACATTCAGAGTGCAGAGGTGAGCAAATTAGATGGCATTAAAAAGGAGGACTTTGTTTGAAGGCTCCATGATTTTGAGCACTCGAATAACACCTGGATCAAAAAGACCAGGCTTTTCAATGTCCACCTCCTACATCCTACACATGCTCACTGGCCTGACAAAACAAAACACTGAACCACTACCTTTGTTTTCTTGCCATTATTACTCGAGAGTCTGGTTAGCATAGGCAGTGTGTGGGATAGATGGCCTGCCGTAATATATTCTCCTGTAATTTATATTCATTATGCCATTTGCCTGCCTAATTATGATTGTGGCAGAGCGGGAACAGGCTGACTAACACTCTTTCCTGTCCTCTCAATTCTTATATGATCTCTCCTTTTTAGTAGTGTTTTGAAAATTGTCTTTCAGTCGGACTCTGTTGTGTTGGTCTTTGTCATTATCAGTTCATCTCCAGCTTGCTGTAACTCAGCCTCTCATATATTTATGATATTGCAGCCTTAGGGTCACCGAGAGATTAAACCTATTAACAAAGATTTGGTAGCCGTGTGGACTCTGCTGATCCTTGTCTTTGCAGTTAGTTAATATGCATGCTCTCTACTCACACACACTCACACGCTGGGCCATGTGATGAGTCATAGGAGGGGGAAACACAGTGCTCTCAATGTGGGTGAAGTACACAGAGCAGAAGATTGAAGAATGAGGGCTGCAAGATCAACCACACAATAGATAGATGGTCAGTGTACAGGATCAAAAGAGGATGATCCGAATTGCTGATCAAGGAGGCTGGGTGTGATTACCTCATTACCATTACGACACCTACGTGATGTAATAAACTACAAAAGCTATGAGAGCCATATGCACCACTTGTGTGTACTGATCACTTGAAGGGCCTGCAGATTTCTGTGTGCTACTTCTGGTGAATTTAAGTGACAGAAAGGCTCCTGGAAGTCAAGTCAAGGCAGGGAATCTGTCCCAAGCTATCACCCCCCCTTCCCCAATAATAAAGAGTTTAAGATTTGCATTGTTTTGGTCTGTGACCTTCAAACAAAGGAGGGCTGGCTGTTTTCCCTTGTATCCACTATGTGTCCTAAACTAAACTAACCATTTCCTGTCTGCTGCTTCATGTCACAGAAACGAGAGTGGCATTAATATTCATGTGTTCACAAATAAGCTGAAGTGACTTCTCAGGATCATTACTACTTTTATTAAATATGCACAAATGCCTAATTAAGCCAAAAAAATTAAAGAGGTAACATACACTCATTATTCTCAATCATAAATCAACAATTTTGTAATAAATTATATATTTTTAAAATATAATAATACACATTTGAATGCAAAATAAATTAGAGCTCATCTACAGTGATGTGCAATCGTCTCATGGATTCACCACTACATAAAACCTGTTGGCATCAATTTTCCCTCCAGGTTAGGGTCAGGCTTCAGTGAACAGTAAATTGATCAACTGAAGTGCCAGATGACTGGATGGATCCCTCAGGTCCTCTGTGATGTCTTTGTTGAATCTTTTCTTATTTCTTAAGGACTTTCAGATACTATAGATAGTGTTTCATTTCTTTTTTTCCCTCGTTTGTCCTCCACTTGTTCAGTTTCCTCAAAATCTTTGGATACATTGCGCACCATGCTGAGATATGCCAGTTTTGGGTGATATCTCTTTGGGAATCAGATTATTTGTCAAACTGTGTTATTTTTGGCATTTGAAATAGATTCAATTAAAGAAATGGGAACAGTTTATGTATTTTTGTGACAGGCTAAGTAACAAAGTAACTACACTGTAGATACATTTTATCCTACTTTGAATTAATCATCCCTTGAATTGAGTGCATTTTTATGCTTGAATTAATCTAAAGAAATGGGGATGGCTCAAGAAACCACAAATTAATGGAAGACACATGATGACGACGATGACAACGATGGGGACTATGACAAGTTTTGACTTTAGTTTGAACATGTCTTGCTCTACGACATGCCGGCGACCTGTACAGGGTGTACCCTGCGTCTCACCCAATGGCAGGTGGGATAAGCTCCTCCCTCGACCCTGAAAAGGATAAGCGGAAGAAGATGGATGGATGGATGGATGCTGTGAACAAAGAAGTATACCAAGTTGTCACATGCTTTTTCAACAAAGATTAGAAGATTTTCATTCAAAACAGTGAAAGATTGTCACATTGGCTGGCACAACTTTGCCTATTGATGCAAACAAGATGCCAACAATGGAAAGCGATAGCTGCCTAGAGAGCTATTCTTGTAAAAAGACATTAAAAGCACTGCGTGCTTCATACAATTTGTAGCTATTGAGTTTGAACAGAGGGTTTCTAAATTAAAGGTAGCTCAACAAAAGACTCATTACATAAAAGCTGCAATGAGGTCTCATTCTCAAATGAAAAGCTGCTGGTGTTAGTTTGTGTTTTGATTGCACTGTTTTGGTTGCCATTTATGAAAAATTGACTGTAGCTTTTCTTATTAATGACTCCAGAACGTTTTTTTCTAAACATTCAACAATAAAGATTAAATCATCAATATTCATGATTTTGATTACCGATTCAACCGATTCTCCGATTTAAGAACGTAAAGACTAGGTCAGTGAAATGCTTAAAATCTTTAGCGTCAATTTAACATAATTTTCTGTAAAACTATCATTAAAGTTTCTCCCACAAAGTGTATACTGTTCCAGTTTAGAGACTGGTAAAATAGATATGTCTGACACCAAGCTCAGTATGCAGTTTTGTGCTTCATCTGCCACCCTCATAGATCATCCTGTTTACTATTTAGTGTCTCTTTCGACTACCAGCCAAAGAGGATATTGGCTTCAGCCAGGAACAGCACATAATATTGTAGCCCACATTTTTACATCATCTTCCTCAAATTACAACACATACGCACTTTGTCTGAGTTGGTAACTGGGAAAAAAGCTTGTGTTAAATTTAAATTTCAGACTACGACTTCCATCCTGGGAACCATCAGCCTGCCTACCTCCTGGTGCTCTATGGAGCTCATGTGCGTCATAGCAAGTGCTGGCATCAATCTGATGATTACAAGTCCAATGGGAATGGCAAATGGGACTGTAAAGACTCATTAATTTAAACATGATTTTGTTCATTTGTGTATTTATCAGTATTATATCTAGACCATTCACAATTAATCGCATAAATTGTTTCTAAACTTCTAGTGAAATATTTGCAAAGGGTAATAGATCATTTCTCTGTAATTTTCTCATCAAAAAAGTTAATTGTGTACGTAACTGATTATATTAAACTCACTGCTGGCCTGTTTAATCATTCTAAAATAACTGTGCATTGTAGCGACTATAGCAGCCTCACATAGGACACATACTTTTCCTTATTTTGCGCTGGCTGTGACTCTAATCAATCAATGGAGAATGCTAATGTGTGTAATGGGCCCATGTGTAGCAGAATTAAAATGCCTTTGTGTTTTTGTTGTTGTTTGTTTCCTTTTGGAGCACACACACACACACTAAAATCTGAACAAAAATGTCATTAGTATCATAATTTACCCACCTGAAAGTAATTTAAAAGAAAAAGGTGAATGTTCAAAATCAAAAAGAGGTTAAACTGTAATATTAAATCACAGAATTAACAGCTTTCTCCTGTCAAAATTATATTGATTCATCTTTCCACCTTGACTCCTGCCTTTTCTGGTCTTTGTTGCCCTATAGCTATGCCATCCACACACTTGTTTGTTCCCATTAAATTTACTACTGCCACAATAAAATAATAATATACTGTTGCTACAGTGAAATCACTGCATTCAAATGGTCTCCACAGTCACCTCTGGGATGTGGTGGAATGGGAGATTAGCATGGTGGATGTGCAGTAGACAAAATCTGCAGCAACTGTGTGATGCTATCAAGTCCACATGTAACAAAATCTCAAAGGAATGCCTCAAACATCCTGCTGGATCTATGGCACAAAGATTTGAGGTGTTTCTAAAGGCAAAATGGGTCCAAACCAGTGGTAGGATAGTGTACCTAATAAAGTGAAAGACTGAGGGAACTAAAAACAAGGAGAAATAAACTTCAGCTGAAGCTCAATAAAAACCAGAATCAAATTTTTAAACGGTGCACAGTAAATTTGTCATGGATAACTGTGTTACAGGCAGGATCTGGACCCAAATGCAGGACTTATGAATGCCCGAGTGAACTCAAAGCACAGCTTTAATGCTTTTAATTCACGGAAAACCAAATCATGTACAGAACAGGGAATCCAAACAGCAGAAAACATAGGGAATGCAGGAAAAAGACGCATACAACCATGAGGGATGATGTGACAAAGGACAAGAGGAGACAGACAATATATGCACACAGGTAACGAGGGGAGAAAATACAGGTGGGAGGACAGCTGGCACTAATTGGGAAAACAAGACAAAGGAAGTGAAACAACACAAAACACAGAACAATGATCATCAAAGTAAAACCAGGAAGACAGACACAACTTCACACAGGAGACACTGGAGGACAAAACCACGGAAATGAGACCAGAACACAAAAGTGAATTAACTTCATGATACTTAACCAAAGTCAATGATAAGATAAAGGAAAAATAGAAACAATACAATACAACAATACAATAAACAAAACAAAACAATATCCCACTGGCCTTTGCACTTTGCACTTCATACTCCACACTTTGTGGACAGTTAGGCGTGTATTACCTCATTTTTGGTTGCCAATTATATTTATTATCTTTATATTTTTTTTCTCGATTCTGTTTCTGTTCTTGTATATTTTTATTCATTGCTTGTGCAATTTATATCCTGTTCATATTTATATGTTGCCGTGAAAAAAGGGAGAGCTGTCAAACTGAATTTCGCTGCAGGAAAAATGTGCAGTGACAGTAAAGAATTTCTAATGCAACCTAAGACAAAAAAGGAGCAAACCTCAAACACAAATGATCCTCAAAACCAAAACGAAGCCATAGCTCTTCATAGAAACTCAACCCAAACCTTGTGGTGATAATTAAACTAAATCCTCTTCTTATTCACTTGATTAGTCTGTTTGTTTCTTGAGGTTATTCAGACCTTGCTTTGAAAGTGAGCTTAGAAAATGTGAAAGGATAGCTGGAATCACTGTATCAAATGCTTATATATGACTATGGTGGTGCAGCACACACCACACTAAATTGCCCACATGACGTTATGTGCTAATTTCAATTTTGCTATGTAGCAAGTAATTTTCTATTATTTTTCAATTGCATCTGACAGACACGAAGGCCTGTAATATAGAAACAATTAATAGTTGTTTCACAAATAAATTCTTGATAGTGTTGAGTTCTAGCCACTGCTCTCGGCATGTAACTGAGCTGAGAACCAAATCTTCATGCAGCACTACCACACCATTGTTTTGTAATCAGCTCCACTAACATTCTGTGTGCACTGAGTGTCATTTTAAAGTGTGATACCTTTGCTTGTAATGACTGATCAGACATAAAGGTTGCACATTTTGGAGAAAAGTGGCTTTTCAATGTTGATGCATTCAAAATAGTCCTCAGTGGAGCACTGCTGCCACATTTAATGGGATTACTCCCTCATAAATATGCATAAATATGCATGAATCACTTAGTAAGTAGGACATGGTAGATTTTTCCATTGTCATGGCTTCTAAAATAACATAGGAAGGAACTGGATGTGTCTGACACTACAAAATGTTAGCAATGCAGCAGCAGCCAAAACACTTATTACAGCACAATTTATGAAGTAACTCTTAGTTAAACTTGTGCTCTATGTCCTCATTTCATGAGTGACCCAAGCTGCAAAACAAAGCAAATCAAGCAAATGCTTTGTTTAAAGTGACTGCTTGTACTGAGTTTTGAACTGCTGAGCAGATCTGGGTGCTCCAGTGAGGTTAAGGCCACTTGTGTCAACAGAGAATTGGCAGAGGATCCAGACATGCTCTTTGGCGTGTTTGTCAGTACAGTCGGAAAGTTGATAGTGAGATTACCTCTCCTCAGCCATCTGGATCTGTAAAGCCACCATGAGAGGCTGCAATTTTGAAGATGATCGTTAAAGATGATGTGCAACACATTATAGTACAATCTGTCCTCAGGGTAGGTTTTAAAGCATATTTCTTTCCACATATTAATTGTTAGGCAATCAAATGAAATTCAAATAACTGTGAGAACCTGTGGATTTTTTTTTTTGCCAATAACCTCCTGTACCTTTACAAATAACAAGTGCATGTTTACAAGAGGCGCATTAAATGTGGCGTGCAGACCTCTGATTGTGACCATTAATCATGCTCACTCCCCCCCTACATCCTAATCTTGCAAATACCCACACAGATTCTACTAGGCCTTCACATTACATAGAAAATATTATATTTAGCCTGCTAACGTCATCCCATATATATATATAAAAACAACCAAATCTGAACCCTTCATAATCAGCTGGATCTTTTTGCTTGAGGCCAAGATACATTTTAGCCCACAGGCTATGTTACAGGCCCCCAATGTATGGTGGGTCTTGCACTTTCCAGCATTTCTGAGCCCTTGTAACGTCTGTGGTAGTGTAGCTGTGCTAAGCATATAACACATTTAAGCTCTGTTAGAAACTGCAGCCAAATGCAATGCAACATCTTGTTTTTGTTCATCACAAATTTTCTCCGTAAGCAAGTTTGAGCATCAATACCATCACCATAAATGCACCAGTTTAATCTATCTGAAGCAGAGTAATAGAAAGTTGAGAAAACTTGAAAGTGCACTTTGGGTAAACGTTCAGTGGCTGAATGGCTGCTCAAAACAAGTTACAACATCTGAAAGGGCTCATTTCTCCCTACATTTTGACACCAGGCTCATCTTCAAGCTGTGATTCTGTGTCAAAATCATTTTCTATTACAGTCATATTTTGAAAATCATGAATGAAGCATATGGCTGTCAAAAAGAGTAACAATGTTGTTGGCCACATATTTTATATAATAGTTGGGACACTTTAAATTGATCCAACATCTTTAGGTCTTGAAGAAGCTTTTTAAAATCTTTGCAGTGCGAGCACACAGAATGGCCGGGATCACAGATGGTCTCGGGCTCAGTGGATGATCGCTTCATATTCTGCTGCTTCATTGCCTGCCATAATACGGGATGTCCTTTTGCTCATTCCACCAATCTTTTGAGGTGGGGGCATCTATTTGCTGTGACACTTATGTTCAGTGCTGTGTCCTTATCTGCTGGGGCATTCTCAGGTGAAATAGTGTGTTCATGAAGTTATAAAGTCTCAAAAATGCTGGAATTAAAAATACCACAAATTATAACGTGCAACATTTTGAGCCAAACCTATATACTTTGGGGGCCTGTAACTCTGAGAAGGGTCATGTTATGAAGTAAAAGATTTTTAAATGGCCCCAATAAATATAGTGACTTTACTGTATCAACAAAAAAATCTGCTTATGCAGAGGGCATCAGGTGGGAGATGCTTTTTCATGGAATTGTTTTCAAACACAGATTTAACCTGAATACACGTGGAAGAAAATTTTACAGGGATTACTTTTTTGAACGCACCCTGAATTACAAGCAGCTTGTGCTGTAAACAGTTATGAATTTTAAAGCTTCCATTCAGAGAAATCCCATTATTTCCCCCCTGTGGGGTGTTCTTGTAAACAAACAAAATTATGTTTATATTCAGTGTTTCTTACCAACTGTTTTGGCTTGCCTTTGCACTCATACATTTCCTACGGTCTTGGTCTGTGGGTTTTGTCATTTGGAGTCCTTAGTTCAAAGCTTTTTTTCACTTTCAACTAGCATTTGGTTTTGACTTTTCTTTTGCACTTATAGTTTTTGTGTGTTTTTGTGTTTCTTTGTGCCACAATTTGGGTGTTTTATTGCTATTCCTAGTTTCTCTTTAATTCCACACAGTTTCCTGTTTGTTTTTAATGATCATGCCAGGGTTTTGAGTTTTGACATCATCCTCATTAGTATACATTTTCTGATTGGTTTAATTTCAACTCTATATTCTCAATTCAATCTTCAAGGATCCTTAGTCTTATTATTTAATTATTATCTAGTTATTGCTACTTTCAAAAGCTAGTTTCTATTAGTGTTTAAAGTTTGTAATTTATATCTGATTCTTTGTGTTTTTCTTTCTTTTCCTAACCTCCTCCAGTATTTCTCTGTGTCAGGTTTCTGTGGGTCAATGTCTTGCCTCTGTGTTTAGTTACTTCCTGTTTGACTTTGTCATTTTGACCCTAGCCTTGTCTTCAGTTATACTTATACTTATGTGCCATAACCCTGATTACCCTGATGTTTAGCCCTGTCTCATTTCCCTTCAATTTCTCTGATCATCTTCTGTGCCTTCCTTGTAGCTTTTGTCAGATTGTCTGTTGTTGTCCCAGCTGTGTCCAAGTTCCTGTGCTCCTGTGCACTCGGAGTATTTTATCTTCCACATCCACAACTTTGGGTTTTGCCTCTCTTAAATCACAAAATAGCTTGCCTCCTACATCCACTACTCTTACATTTTAAAGAAACATTTTTCAGCAGTGCCACACTGCACCAATCCCATTTCGTTTAAAGTAGAACAACAACACTGATTACTTCATATCTTTAGGCTTCAGGGAGTTCAATATTTTCCTAAGGGGATCTGAGACTTGAAATTTTTTTTGGGTCATGTTCCTCATCAGATTATGTGAAGACAGCTAGCACACTAAAGTTGTGGAAAAATTCAGTGGCACATGGGTTAAGATTTGTTATGTCAGATTACAGTTTTGAGCTTTAAGAACGTCTGCACTCACTTACATGCGTCTCTGTGAGATGGCGGTAGTGTGAAGGACAACGTTCACAAGGAGCTGGGGTGGTGAAAGTATAACTAGGAGAGTACTCTGATTATCAATGTGTGTGTGTGTGTGTGTGTGTGTGAGATAGATTACAACTCTGCATGTAAGAGGGTAAAATATGTTGCGTGGTGTGTGGGGTTATTAACGGGGTGTTTGAGAAAAAGTGAGACTTCTGGCTAAAGATCTTTAATGTGTAAACATGCATGTGTGCAAATCAACACGTACACACACACCCATAAAAACACGCTACCCTATGACCCAATCTGCTCCCACTGAGTAACTCTACAACCCCCATCTGTAAAAGTTCAAATGGATCATGTGTGAAAAGCTTCACAACTTCTTTACACCTCCTGTTCCAGAAAACATTTGTGTGATTTATCAAATGAATATTTCATGTAAATGGAAAAAAAACATGCATACATAGAACATCAAAAGATGAGAGGAATAAGTCCTCAGAAACAAGCAGAACAATGTACAGTCCCACTAGCCTCCGATACAAAGGACGAGATCACTTTGCATTACACTACATCACTAAGGTCAAAGCATCTGCTTATTTATCAGCTGATTAGTCATCCTTAGCAACAACCTCATGATCAGAGGTGGACTTAATCAGACTGCCAGCTTTCACCGCATGTGGGTGTGAGACAGCGACAAAAAGATCTTTGACATTTGAATAAGAAAACCCTCCGTCTCAGCTAGCCAGCACCACATCAACAGCTCATCACGGTGACATTATTTACATCATCTACGTGACCGCGTTCACAGGCCGACTTGTAGCAATGATGCATCTCGCTCTAACAAACAAGCACAACAGCAAAAACAGCTGAATTATTTGAGACTTGAAATGTCACCTCCAAGTTGGAATGCCTCAAAAAGTATGTGTCATGAGAGTAGTATTCTGTTCATGAATTTTAATTAGTATTACTGTGTGCTACTGTGTACTACTAGTGCTCTTATATAAATATATATTCAGTATATAAATTCAGTGTTCTGCAGTCAAAATGAGACAGGACATTGCTCAGCTTTTTATACAAACCTTTTGCAGTTGTTTTTGGAAGCCAGACTACAGCAGACATGTTTTAATTATTTATTTATTTTTTTAACCAAAATATCATTATGACAGAGAAGCAGGGGTTATAGTGAGCCAGTGGGATCATCCCAGCACCTTCAACTAATGAATAATGAAATCTGACAGTTTAATACTTAATATCAAGTGAGTTTATTTTTGTGTGCTTTATTGTTGTTTCCAGTTGTGATGTCTCTTATTGGATGATGTGTTGCCGAAGTTATCTGCATATACAAATCAACAAATACTAGCTAGTTGAGTACAGTTAATCCAGGCTACGCTGAATCATTTGCAGTATTATGATACAGTTTACCGTAGTGTGCTATGGTACACTGGTGTAGAGCAGGATGTGGTGTTTAGAGTTAGGTTAAGGGTGGCCTTCATCAGTTTGTTAAAATAGTTAAAATTTGTTTAAAGCCACAAAGATTAGTAAGTCTTAGACCCCACAGCAGCACAGGTCAGCTGATCACAGCCTGTCCACAAAGGAAAATCTACTGGAGCTCTCGCTACAAATCATTATGTGACTTATTTCTAAGTGATTCTTTTCTTTGGTGCTGCACAGCTTCACCAGATATTAAAAGTGTTCCCCCACCTGCCAAATCCCACTTCAGCCCCTGCAGAGAAACAAAGCATGAGCCATCAGCAGCACAAAAATGATGAGTGGTGGCATACACACATCCCATTTTATATAAAGTTTATTAACATCCAAAACTCTCAGCAGAATGTTGCAAGGTAAATAAGGACTGGACAACTGGGCTGGTATTTGGAGAATCACAGGTCCAAGAGATTCTTTAAAAGGTTAAGCGGTTTTGCACAGTCCATAAAGAATAAGAGTTAGAGTGGGCAGGTAGTGAGGTAGGGACACAGGGGGCAGTTTGCTCATTAAGGCTGGAGAAGAAGAAGAAACAGCCTTTATTGTCCCACAGAGTAGAAATTTGGATGAGCAAACTGTGGGAAAGAAGGACGGGGCAAAGTTAGAAAAGCATGGCAGGTCAAACTGAGCATGCAAAACAATGAAAATAACAAAGTTAAGAGACTGAGCCTGAGTGACTCTATTACACTGCGCAAGACAGTGAGCTGGTAACGAGTGGAGATTGGGACTGGAGCTTTGTACTGCAGGTGGATGGCAAAGGAAAACAGGTGACCCATCCAAAGAAATGTGGAAACCTCCACAAGACACGCTTAATCAGGTTTCTCAAAGCTGCATTAGAAAATAAAAACTGTCTTTACTGATAATTTAAAAACCTCATTCACAAATGATCTATTATGAACAAACACATCCAGTCGGGGAGCAAGCTAAAACCAAGAAACCCAGCATGGCAAACCATATGCCACATGCACCAGAAATTGTTATGAATGAAGTGCAAAACAAACCACACTGTGTGTTGAGAATATTTCCATCTTTGTATCAAATGCCTCCTACTTAAATCTGGGATGAAATCTCATCAATAAGGTTAATATAAATGATACACAGCATACATCACCAGCCTCTGTGAGTGGACAATGTGTTTTTGATTAGATACTTTGATATATTTTTTTTGTTTTTAGTGTCATTTGGGTCATGCATAATGATATACAAAAGCTAAAAAAATGCTACTTTATTTGCAGGCTATACTTACATTGTTTAAATCCACCACGCCAGCACTTCCTGTGATATGCCAGATAACTATTGATGGAAATCGCACTGTTTTCTGAATGAAAAGGCTTTGAAAAAAACACTTTATTATTAGTTTGACAAGTTATTCTAAAATCGTGGTCTATGATTAGACCAAAGGTAATTATAGTCAGCGGTGTAAACAATTAGAGGAGTGAAATAGTTGTGGGTGTAAAATTGTGATCCAGGCCTTTCCAATTGCGTCACACTTCAGTTATAGCTCCTCCAGTTTTAGCTGTTTTTCTTACCCAAAGGTAACAACAGCAAAAGGTTTTACACTGTGAGAGGATGCAAAGTGTGTTGTGTTAGAATGCAAAAGACAAAACTTTATTAGCACTATTTATATGGATTATAGTATAGTAACATGGCCCCTGAGCCATTGAATAGAATAAAATAGAATAGAATGCCTTTATTGTCATTATACAGGGTGTACAATTTAATAAAATTTGTGTCCACATTTCTTTCTAATTATAAAAAATGCATATTCCCTATTGAGTATTCTTTCATTTAAAGTTGTGGTTTTTGTTGTTTTAGTGTTATGAGCGTTTCAAATGTGTCCTTTCTATTTTGTGTTTAAAGGTCTTATTGTTTCTGTCATGTTGGGGGAGCTTATTTGGGGCTTTACCACAAAGCTTTACCTCAAAGTGGCTAAGCTTTCTCTCTTTAGGCTTAACTCCATGTTTTTTTACAAAGCTGCTTCAGGGCTAACCTACACCAGTGAAGGTTAATGACAGAAGAAAATATAAAGTCCAGATTTAAAAGAACAATACCTGCTATTCCTGATATAAACCAATATATCCTATTATATTGCTCCTCCCAACCGTGCCCAGCTCTTGACTAGGGGCCATAATAGACATGTCTTTTGTTTGATTTTCTGTTAATGACGTGTTAAAACATGCAAAGAGGTGGGTTTTATTATTAGCATATGGTGAAGTGTCAGCGATATAGAGACATGTTGAGAGATAATTAATGGGTGCTTTAATTACAGTAACCATCAACATTGTCAAACATTGAA
>VUQK01043528.1:44269-56103 GCA_015106715.1 Bujurquina vittata | reverse complement strand
GATACAGAAGCATGGAGAGATAGAAGCCGGGGCGGAGTCCGCAGCGCGCTCCGTGAGACGCAGAGAAGCGCAAACTTGCTTGGATTTGAATCGGTAGGTTTTGTATCCAATAAAGCAAGGATGTTAACAAATAAATTGGACAATATTTTGGCAATTTAGTGATATTTCCACAGTTGCGGTCTCGACCGGTCTTGAAATAAAATCCCGAGTCCGCAACGTCCGAGTCCATGACAAGACCGAGACCAAATGCGGGTCGAGACCGGTCTCGACACCAAGACCGATCTCGAGTACTACAACACTGCCAATACCTACTGTGGAAAAGTATTGACCTTTTCTGACAAGCTACCAAGCTTTTTTGTGTCTCTCAGGTCCACTGAGCTACAATAGAATATTTGCAGTCGGCAGCATGCATTCATGTGAAAGGAGCTCTGCAATGTCGCTGTCAATGTCTGATTCCTTTAATAACACAAAATGTAGCCTTTCCATTCCAATCTAGTGCTTTGTGACAGTTTATACAACTTCAAACAACATCAAGCTGTTGAAACTGAAAGGTTTTGATACTACACGTTCATTATGGTGGTGGTCATGTGACATGATATAGCAAGATGAAGAACAACTACACTACAGGAAACTGTCAGACAAAAGTCAAACAGTTTGCTTTCTTAAAATGACCTTCCCCAACAGATTCAGCAGCCCTGTTAACCGTGAATGCTGATTTAAAGTAAGAAACTGAAGGGATTCGAGAAACAAACTTATGCAAATTTAAATAAAAGGATGCTCTGAGGAGCAGATTACATGGCAGCTCTGCAGAATCTGACACCAATCATCTTTCTCCATCTGCCTCTTACACTCACTCTCTCACAGAAGAAGATGAAGATGCATTTCTTCTGCTGTTATCACTGCTCAAGAATTAGCTTCCTCTCAAAGAAAAAAGAAAAGAACCAAGCAGGCTGCACTCAGATGGTTATTGGGCCTCTTCCTCTGAACAATTACTCTAGGCCTGACCCATCTGTACAGTAGCAGTGATCCAGGAGCAAAGTGAAGTCTCAGTGACTCATATTTGCAGCTGCTGCTTCTCTACTAAATATGCACTAGCAAATTGCCCGTTGGTCCTGATTTGACTCTCAAAGCATCACAAAAATCTGTCCACTAAATACATGTAATAGTAGGTGGGTTTAGTCCAAATCCGAAGCTTTGATCACATTCCCAGGAGAAAAAATAAATTCTCTTTAGGCTTTTACAGCCTCCTTTAAAGGGGAGGGGAACCACGGCGTGTTTGTACAGGAAAAATTTGTATGCTTTCCCTTGCAAACAAACTTTCTATCATTAAAACTCTATTCTCGGGTAGGATAGATCAATCAGGATGGGGACAGTCATTATCATTTAGTTCAGGTAATGTCATGGGTACGGCATAGCAAAAAATAGAGTTCATTTAGCAAACCCAGTTCTGGGAGAGGGTTTTCAAATTTAAGACATCCAATTATCTCTCATGTTTGAACAAAATAGTCTGTGTATATCAGCATACTTTACTTTGAAAAACACATTGATTGAATCACTTATAGAAGCACTAACCTGACTGTATTTGTTTTCATTTAGCATCAAACAATCTCTGCCAAGATAAATGCAACATAATTGATTGTGCACTGAAAATTGAAATACAAAGCGGTGCCCATAATTTGAGAGCTATTTTTTGCTTGACCGGCCATTTGAGTACAAATCTGGAAAAACAAGGAGGCAGGGAGTATGGTTGCAATAAATAGACCTTAAAGAGCATGTTGTGAAGCCAAATTACTTTTTTTGTGTGTTTCTTTATGTAATATGTGAGAGATAATACATTTCGATTAGGGTGTTTTGTTTCTGCTGTGCTTATGAGATGCTAGTTTACATCTTAAATTTGCATCACAGGTGAAGAAAAAAACTTGTCCTAAAGGAGCAATATGGTTAACAACTGCAGTCTTTGTGTTAACTACTGCAGTTTCAAGAGCTTGAGTTAGAAATGCTTTTTAAAGCAGAATTTAATGGTGTTGGAGCACTTGGGTGTACTTGTTGTACTTAGAGAAATAAGCTGTAAGAACAGCCTGATTAACACTAATTAATTGTCTTATAAAGAGAACAGCATCCATCTGGAGGAACGTTTCTGGCCACTTGATGATTTGAGCTCAAAATTCGTTGTCCTTTTAGCTCTGTTTTAGCACCTTGCAGTGAAATCCTTCACTTTGTTCATCAGCCAGAATCACTAACTTTACCGGCCTTTGCCTTGGTGCTTTGGGAAGGGGGCAATTTCTCTATAAGCAGCTTCCTGCTCAGCTAGAAAACAGGGTTGATAAAGTTTTGAGACTCAGTAAGAAAGATGGAGGCTACGGAATCATTACAGTGCACAGAGAAATGAAAAATACGCACAATACAGCTGATAAAAACGGCACCGCTTAAAGATGGTAGTCGGTGGGTTCATTAAAATGACTGATTCTTTGATTTTTCAAATGTGCACCACTTCCAAGAAACAACACATTCACCATTAATATCACCTGATGCTTACCACATATGCTTACTAACTCACCTTTGCTCCTTCCAGTGCACCCCATATCTTCTAAACATACAGTCATGTAAACAAATTTTCACAAGATTCTGTGTATTCCTGTGAAAACTGAGTAAACGCCATGCTCTATAGCTTGCAGAACTACCTTTAACACAGCAAACTTGAAATATTAATTTTCTGTATGACTTACCAGTCTCTCACATATTTATGGAGGCATTCTGGCCCACCGTTCTTTATAGCATTAGTTTGTTGAGGTTTGCTGGCATTTGGTTTATGCACAGCTCTTTAAAGGCCTCACAAAGGTGTTTGTGCTGATATGTGTTGTATGGTTTCACTGAACATGGCTCCGTGCATTACGGCCAGATATCTTTACTTTGGTCTCATCTATCCAAAGGACATTGTTTCAGAAATCTTGTGATGTTCGGATGCAACTTTTCAAACCTAAGCTGTACTGTAATGTTCTTTTTGGAGAGAAGAGGCTTTCTCCTGGCAATCCTTCCAAACAAGTTGAAGCTCCAGCAGCATTTGATGTGTCATGAAGAATTACAAGTTTGTTCTTTTTACCTCAAGTGCTTCAACCACTTTAGATTGTTCCTCTTTTACCTTTGGAAGTTGATGAAGTTGAGACAGAAATATCCTTTGTTTCCACAACCCTTTCAAACAAGCCACACAGTCTTTTCCTCTTTGTACATAAACTTTAGCGTGCTAAACAAGGCCTTTAGAGTCTGAGATGTACCTGTAGCTCTTGAACTTTTTGTAATTTCTGTGAGCACTGCACAATCTGACCTTGGGGTAATTTTGCTGGGAATTCCACTCCTGGGACGATTATGCTTCTGTGTTAACACACACCTGAATGCTCTAGATCAGCAAACTGGCAAAACGTCTGCTTTTAAAGAGATGTTCACACTTGTTGACGATCAATTCATTATTTGCATTTGATTAGCAGCACCTAGCAGCTACTTACCCTCTCAGTTTCTAAGGAAGCAGTAAGTTTTCCACAGGACTGCACAGAGTCTTATAAAAACTTTCTTTTTCACACGACTGTTTAAAGAGCTACTACAGGACTTCTTCTATAGAACTGTTCCTAATCCCCATAGCTGAGTCAGAGTTCCCAGTGAAAACACAGTTGTCACTAAGCGATATATACAGAAAGGAAAGCAGGAAACCAACAGGAAATTAAAAGGGCTTTTTTGTTTGTTTTCTTTTCTTTAACACGCAGTGCTTTATTTTCTTTGTGTTTTACACATGCATTTGTTGTCAAGACAAATGTTTCTGTACCTACTCCAAATGTCACATGATTCATTTTATCATGCATTGGCAAAAACATATAATCAAGCCACAATGCATCTACACAATATAAATGCATTATGACAATTCCACTGTGTTTCTTTACTTCTGAGAGTATTGACTATTCATTCAAGCACAACTGTATTGTTTAGGATTTGCATAAAGATTAGCTTGCTTGCAATGTCTTGAGTTGCATTAAGAAAAAAATAAAAATATTTCAGTTAAAGTAGGCAATTCCTTGTACATTTTTTTTTTTACCATAATCTCAAAAAAGAAATTTGAACTTTTAGGGCAATCTGATGAAGAAGTTGGCACAGCGCCCAGAAAATTTCATGGCAACTCCATCTGGTGAGGAACAGCTTCTAATACGAATAAAGCTACATTTATTCAGTAAGTGCTCAATTTGTTTTCCAACCCCATCAGATTGCTGCGGGGTTTTTAGATTTAGCTTTCATTTAACTGTTTTAATGAACAGTTATTTTTCTTTCAGTCGAGAATACGCTTTGCTTGGCGAAGTTGTTCTCTACTTCTTGATCGTTCTCTTTTCACAATGCCACTCTGTCTGCAGCAGAATAGGTATGTTCTTTCAATATCTGCCTCTGTAATGTTCTATCGAGTAGCCCTGACAAGTAACAGTCACTACAAAAATAAGTGTCAAATACACTGGATGGTTTACTTCCTACACCACCACTACTAATACAAACATTACCAGTGCCACCAGCCCACTGGGATATCACCACTTCTGAGTAGGAGATGTGTGGGGTGGATAAAAAGAGCACGTTTGCAAAATAAGACAAAAGACAAAAGTCATATTTTTATTTGATTATTGATCCATGACTGCAAGTTGTAGTATGAGCAACCGCTGACACACAGTCCACTCCTACCTCAGAGTGTGGGTTGTGGGATGGTCTGAAGCATGAGTTTTCTGGGCTAAAAATTATACCAACCTGCTGCCCAAGCACCGAAAACTAACACACTCCCCCTCACAAAGACTGGATAGCCTCACGCTCACTCCTCCTCACACTTTCCTTGAGTTCAGACCATCTTTGTTTATTTGAAGAAAAGAAGGCCAGTGTTAACAATAAAGTGAATCAAAAATGTTGCATTCTATCAAATAAATTAATTATATTTTTAAGTGATTATGATCACAGTACATCTATCATGTGGTCAGCCACTCAAGCATGTGATAGTATATTTGCATCCTCCTTGAAAGCGTGCTTATGAATATGTCTTCTTTAAACCCTTGACATCTAAAGTCTGGTATGCTCATGACTTTAGTGATGTGTGGTGGCACCATGCAAAGCTGTCATAAAGTCAGAGGCAGGTGGCTAACACAGACTCAGCAATTAACCTAAAATTCATGTCTTTAGACTGTGGGAGAAAACTGGAGCACCTGGAAATAACCCGCACAGGGAGACAGTGAACATCCAGACTCCACACAGAAAGTTCTCAGCTGATCATTAGGCAAGGATCCAGAATCTTCTTGCTGTGGGGCAATAGTTCTAACCACTGTATTTACGTGGCACCTCTCCAAGACCGTCCACTTTAACAACCTCATCCCAAGACTACACTTTTGATCCAAAAAGAAGTCCTAGAGAACCCCAAAACACGCAAAGGTGTATGCATTTACAAACAAAAAAATGCTGCAGAAATTTGACCTGCAGGGGAATTGTGCCAGGAAAAATCTTTGCTGTCCAAAAAGAGCATTACATTCAGACCACAGTAGACAGCAGGCCCTAATATCACCCATGAAGCATGATGGCAGTGGGCAGGTTATTGTTTGGGGTTCCTTCACTGTATTGAGGACTTTGCAACATGCAGTGACGAATTGAACAATGAATTCTGCATCACAGCAAAGAGTGCTTGAAGTTGAAGTTGAACCGGAAGAGAGCCTTTCAACAAATTAATAATCAGCACAACAGCAAATGTTGTGGGAGGATTTGAAATAATTGGTATGCAAGAAAAACTCTCAAACTGAAGAAAGTCTGCAGTGGTCAAAAATTTCAGCATGCCAGTGTCAAAGACTAGTGAAAGGCAAAACGCCTACGAGAAGCTATTTTTGCTAAGCAGGCAATACAAGTTTTTGAGACCGAGGTTACTATTTACTTTGTCCACAAGGGAATCTGTTGATATTTTTAATTTATTTCCTTTGTGGTTTTGTACCTTTGTGTGCAAGCTGCCTTTCAGGGTCAAGAGTTTTGCTTGTCCACATGTGTTGAAAAAAGGCAACAATGTGTAGGGGATGAACTGTAATGTTATATCAGAGGCTACTGAGAGCAGAGTGATGGTCAGAAAGGTTGCTTTAATCTAATTTTCACTTGGTTCTGCCCTGATTAGTAAGAAGACCTTGATGTGATAAATCATTGTTGGACCAGTGTGTGACTTGTTCAAGGTGCTGATGTCATCCACAGTGTGGAGAAGGCTATGCGTCATGGGACGAAGGTTTAAGACAGGATCATCTGGTGCATGAAGTGTACGTGTGTCTGTCTGCACATGCATGCATTAATGTCTATAAATGTGCATTATTGTTTAGCAAAGGTGAACAGAAAACCTTTTTTCAGATTAGCAATACATTACAGCTTTGATATCCCTGTATGTGTCTCTTTAATCACAGGCAGAGATACCTGAGGAAACTACTGGAATTAATATCTGGATTGCAACTCTATGACTAAACAGCTGAGATGTCCTTTAGTAACCTGCACTTTCCACAGGCAATGTTCACAATGCTGACTCAAGAGGGCATCTCCAGCTCTCTACTGCCCCTCTCTGGCTGAACTAGGGGTAGCAACACTTCCGGTTGCCCTCTTCTTTTGTATTCCTCTTGTGGCGCAGTCCTCCTCCCTCTCTCAATCTTCCTGTTTTTATTGAAAGGACCTCAGCACACAGATTATTTGTTATATTGTGTGTGTGGTGAAGTTGTTTAAGATGAAAATCATACTTTTTTTTTGCACACTGAAAGCAAACACCAGTCTAGCCAAATATATATAATGTGCATGCAGATGTGGATACCTGCTTTGCAGAGTCATTGTGGTCAAGGTGCTGTCATATCAGAATGAAATGGGAGCAGAAAGAGTAATGTTAGGTAACACCTTTTGTGTATACATGAAACTGCTAGGAGATCAGACTGAAACTGAAAAGCCTTTAAATCATAAAAGCTGCATACAACTTCAGTAAATGAGTGAAAGCGATACAGATGATCTGCAGAAGCAGCAAGTGAAGCATGAGAGGACTTACTAAGAAATGAAAAATGAGAAGTGCATTTTAAATATAAAACTGAAGAATGCTAATATTCTATATTTAATGGATCTGTAGGTTAAATGAATAAGATACTAAAGCAATAGCATACCCTGAAGTACACTGGATTAACAGAATCATGTTAAAGGGAGCTCTTATTAAAATATGGAGCAAATAAACAGCTGTACAAGCAATGTGCAGATGTTTGGTACTTGATTAACAATGCATACAAAATATTCTGTGCAACATGTTTTAGATTGCTTTACAGTGTAACTCATCCATCATCAGTTAATATACTTGCATATAGTCTGCACATTTTATAAGTTGAGATTTTCTGTATAGGAAGTGTTGCAATATGCAGCAACACAAATACTTGATAAAGTTGAGCCGACACATGATCGATAGCTGTATCACAGTGGGTGGAAGGTGTTTTCTAAGCTGGAGTCTGAAGTTATTCTCATGCTCCCCTATGTGCTGTGGATGCTTCCAGACGCAGCACAGAGACAGAGTAGCCTCCCTGCCTGCCTCACTTGCATGCTCAGGTAGACCTCTGCAGAGCAGACATCATATCAAGCAAAACACCTCAATGTTATTTTGTTGAATGTAAGAGACCTGGGAGGAAGATTCATAAGAAAAAGTTTCTTCTGCAGTCACTTATTCAGTTCCTCTGGTGCAATTTTCTGCTTACGTCTGTGTATCCCCAAGTGCAGTCCCTGTACCCTTTGCATCATCTCCACCTCCTCAATTGAAAGAATCGGCAGCGTCCAGCTCCTTGGTTTTAATAATTCTAAGCTGCACGTGGTTTTGCGCAGCACATGTTGAAGCAATCCACGAGATCGAAGTATTCCTCCTCCTCTTCTCCACTGATATTCCTTTTAATAGATAAATCTCACGCCTGATTTGTGGACACTGCACCAGAAAGGTGAGAGTAGTGGGAGGATGGCGTTGCAGTCTGCAGGAGAAAAAGGAGAGAGGGAATTAAAAGTAATAACACTGGGAGAAAGATACAACCAGATAAATTCTGTTACTACAGACAATGAAATATCAGACACGTGCATACAAACAAAAGCTAAAAGTCTGCAGAAAAAAAGAAGTTATAATTCAGTGCTCAGCTGCTCTCAACATTTTTGCCAAAATGGTAAATAACTGAGCTAACTGGCAACACTGTGAAATCCTGTCAGTAAACCCCATGATGAGCACAAACAGAGAAATTGCACCTTTGTTCCACTGTCGCTGATTATTTCTCTTATACTCTGGCTACAAAACAAATCTATAATGTGAGCCACAGTATGTGGTTTGTTTTTATGAACACCAAATCTCCACTCAGCTAGAAAATCTTTACCTCATGAAGAAGAGAGCCTTGATTTCCATATATGTCATTTAATAAGAGAGCAGATGGAAGCAAAGACAAGGACTGCTTCATCTCAGAGGCCTCCCCCCCCTTGTTTTTAACCACAGGGAATGCCTAATCACTTACAAAAACACTTCACAGAAGACGTTCCTGGAGGATAAGTGATCCTCCCAAAGCTTCAGTGTCATTAACCTAAAAGTTTTTTCTCTCATTTGCTACATCGGTAAGTGCATTTCAATTTTATAAACAGTGCATTTCAGTTCAGCTTGACTTTATTTATACGGTGCTGATTTATGTTTAAAGATGAAGACCCGACAGAAAGACACCCAATGATCCAATGTGGCTCTGTAGGGTTACACACAGCCTCACAAGCTAGTGTACACCTAGTGCTGGTGCCAAGCCCTGATAAATGGGAGGGGTCTGTCAGGAAGGGCATCTGGTGAAAAACATGTGCCAAACAAACATCCACGTCCATCTGCTGCGGTGACCCAGTGGGAAATAAGAGAGTAGCCGAAAGTACTTTTTTCACTTACAAATGCCTTTTAACACTGCAGTTTATTGTTAACAGGGTACAACTTCTCAAGTTCAGCCATGACATACATAGTCCCCCACCCTCCTGGGTGAATCAGTCTGCCATGCTGAGCGCTCACAGCTGCTAGGTTCAATGAGCAGTGTTTTCTCTAATACCTGTTGATATTGTAGATACACAGGCTTTTATTAAAATCACTCAACATATAATTCCCACCTCGGAATGAGTAATGTCCAGCATCACTGTACCGTCAGTAATTATGCTTCTCTGGATTAGCCGTATGTGTGCGTCCGTAATTAATCTTATCATGTGCGTTTGTTGACGGCAATGGCTGCTTCAGTTTCAGGGTCCTGGTTTTGTGCATGAGTACTCGCTCTCACTGCACTAGACTGGAGCTATTGAAATTGTCATGAAATTAACACCCATGCGTGGGGCATGTCAAAATGTCTGCTGTGAAAAGGGCCCCGTACTCAGGTTGAGATGCCTGCCAAGCTAACAGACTAAAAAACTGTGAATCTAAGTGTAAATCATTTCATTTGTAAAGCTGTGTCATGGTGCTGGGTTTTGTCAAATTATCTGGGTCTAGGTCGCTCATTTTTGGATTTCCTTCATGGCGGTTCTTAGTGTTCACTTTTTCCTTTCCTTGTTTGTCAGTTGTTTCTTTGCCACCCTATGTTGTTGCTAATTGTCTCATATTGGCCGTTATGAGGCTTGGGCATCTTTGGTTGTTTTATGTCCTTTTTTGGCTTCACTTCGCCTGTGAAATGAGACACAGGAGAAAACAATGACAATCAGCTCCTCATGAGTATTCATACAGCTTTTACATCCTCAAGTCCATTTGTGCATCGACACATTCTTCAAATCTCAGCAGAGGGGAGGAGATACCCTTGCGTTTATGTGATGTTAATCAAATATAGCATTTTGGTACACCTGCATTGTCAGTCCATTGTTTAGTTACAGCCTACTGCTGTATCCTTGGATCTGATAAGCATTAGCAGTGTTCACAGCAACTTATATAATTAGAAATACTGTTAATTCAACAAAAAATATATAGTATGTCACAATGTAACAATACACAGATAGGCAAAAAGTTTGCTCAAGGATGTCTATCTTTCTACCTGTGTTTCCTTCCTTCCTTCCTTCCTTCCTTCCTTAACTGCTGACTTTGGTCTCTTGCATTTGGGTCCAAATCCTAACATTATAACAGGGCGTCTATAAAACAAATGGACAAAAATGCTTGACATAATTTTTCTGTCAGTCTAGACACTCATATTGAGAATTTTTTTATGCACTGATAAATAAATTTTTCCAACCAAATATAAAGTTCTTTGAGCTCATTTCTAGGCTCAATGGCCCACTCATGCAGATCTTAGACCTTCTCCACTGCAGACAGTTCAACCTGCCATCCTTGTCCAACTATGTCCTATCAAATGCCCAAGTAACCCATGTCAGAGAATCAGCAACATGACCCTATAGGGTTGGCTAAATTAAATGGAATACAGCCATGATTATTCAGATTATTTACAAGGACCCACACAGAGTTTCAAACCTATTTTGTCTAATCCTCTTTTGAAGAATGTATGGATCTGTACACACTGCTTTAGTGTATTCATTAATCACATAAAATGTTCAATATAAACAGCACCATTTGATGTGTTAGTTATTTTAATACTTAGTCTCCTTTGTTGTCCATTGACAAGTTATTGCTCAATTCAGTACACTCGGAGGCTTTACTGTGACAGCTGTACTTACTTAGTCATTTTAATTACTAACAAAGCAAAACTGCTCTGTATGCTAATATGAGGATGATATATTTCAGTGTTTTACCACAGGGGCAAAGATTAAACAGAAAATGCTCCCCTCACAATATGTGCAGGAAAATCACCCCTTTTTTGAATTGGTGTGTTCATTATTTCAAGCTGCGTGTCCCGGAGCTAATCTTCGTGTACTATACAAAAGCAATTATCTTATGTCCTTTATAAAGTCTAAACAGATGCAAGCACATAGTTTGCAGTTCTTCTTAAATTAGATGGATTGATTTGTACTATTATTATTATTTTAATGTAAGTTCAAGAAGTGGTGAATTTGCTGTCTATTCTGCCAGAAGCTTGGAACTGTTTTATTGGCTCAGAGGCAGGTCACCTAAGGATGACCTATTTGAAGAAAGTCAATATGACCACAGTGGTCTCACAAGTTACCTAATCTCACTTTAAATCAACAGAAGTATCTATCATACAGAGAAATACAAGGCTAAAGGTGCTCATAGAGCAGGAGAGCAGAGTTATAATGCTGCTCTTGTGGAAAAAGGTGTTATGCACACTTAAAATCTCAAGGGGTGGCTGTAATTTTGTCGATGCAGAATGACAGCTCTAACCGTGAGGCAGCAGTCAAGTCGGTATGGACATCTGATATGTCTGCGTGTGTTTGCTGCAGATCTGTTTTGGATGTTACCATCTAGAAGGCAGTCTTATTGTTTTACTGCGGAGCTGGGATGTTTTCAAATCTCTGCCCTGAAATTGAAAGGGCTCTTATGTTCCATCTGAGAGAATACTTTACTGTTCCTGTGCGGGCAAACCTGTAATTAAAGTCAAGAGGTGAAACAGTTCGGCTAAAATTCTAATTCCCAGACTAATTGGGTAGCCCTAATAGTTTTTTGGCATGTTTCAAGCATGTTAAATTGATGGTGTTCTTTCACAGACCTCCAGATTGATTTAAAAAAAAAAGTGGGGACGGAAAAGCTTAAAAATCCTGTGGAGCATTGTACAAGAAATAATTTTGAGTAGTAACATTATCCTGCTAGTTATTCTGCTAACAGACAGATGTGACCAAACACATACCGTCCCTCCACCTGTGGCGGGTGAGGTAAAAAAAAAAAAAAAAAATCATTTTTTTTTCTA
>VUQK01043528.1:31869-44083 GCA_015106715.1 Bujurquina vittata | reverse complement strand
AAAAAGATGCACTCTGAGGGCACAAATCTCCACCCACGCAGCTTCATCTCTGGGTAATATTCTTTTAAAGGAATACTATTATCTTGTATATATTCATGTTGTTTTCTTTGCTGTTTTTAAAACACTACAAGTAAAAATCAGACAAGGGTAGCAAGACAGATGTTTACTTTGATCACATAAACATTATGTAGGAGTAGATAATGGATAGCAGGTACTGATTTGTAAAAAACTGAACATGGATAACTTGAGCTCCTTATATAATATTTACACCACAGTATATTTCAAACTAACCAGACAGCTCATTCGCTTTCTCTTGGCAATACATCCTTTAATGACAGAACACATTTAATAGTCAACTTGAAAGAAGGCAGGTGTGAAATGTAAAAGTGAGATCAGAGGTTAAAGGTGGCATTATACTTGGATACAAACTATGATGTCATATTTAGTATCATTTTCTAAATGTTGCCAATAGAAACAAAGGCAGTAGAACTTTAAGTATAGTTTTCAAGATAAAATGCATTTTATGAAAGTTTGACCTTAATTGACCTTGAAATGGTCAGAGGTTTAAAGTAACATGATATATAGAACCCCACAAATCATTCCACATATAGATATATGTTGTCGATGCAAACAACGGTAGTAAGAAAGATTTTTTTAAGTTATACAGTAAATAGCTTTATACACTATCATCACGTTGACCTTTAGATCAACCTATTGACCTTGAAGGAGAGGTCAGAGGTCAAATGTGATATATTTTAAATCTTTATCCAGTACTTTCTAACTGTTCACAATAAAACACCACACTTGCAAGAAGCATAGTTTCTAGGTTATAAGGCTTTTAGTCAATTTTCAACCAATAGATCATTACGTTTGGCTGTAAGCCAAAGTATGAAACCTAGCCTTGGTTATGAAATCATAAAGGGTTACATTCCTGCACATAGCATGAGTAACTACACATCTGTGGATGCTGCCCGCTACGCAACATCTTTTCCAGGTAAAGCTTTGCTTATTTCAGCAGGACAATGCCTCCACAGTCAGAGTGGTCTGCTTGCAGTTCAGACTGTCTAGGCTCTCAGTGAAAAGATCTGGTGTGTTATGGAACATTTACACAACAAAGGAGGCATTGCCAGCAGGATTTCAGGTGCTGGCTTCCCAGATCCATAGTGTCATAGAAGAGGTGATGCAACACTGTGGCAATGTGTCCCTGTCCCAACTTTTGGAGTAATTTTAATGGCATCAGATTAAAAATTAATGCAATTTTTTGGACCAACATTTTATATGATATCATTTTTTAAAAAATCTTAGTATTTAACTTATTTGCAGATCATTGCACTCTGTTTTTATTTCCATTTTTCATAGTAACTGGGTTCTGGGTTCAGTGTAATGAAGGTTATAATCACATTTGTCCTCTGTTATCATACTACAACTACTTATGGTGCCACACTGTCCTCAATGTCTTCTTATAACAACAGCAACCCAATAGGGGGTCATTTTATTAAGCTGAGTTTTTATGCTGCACAAACTTCTCAGTTGGAAGCCATGGCCAGCTGTAATCAGATTATTTTTTCTCCTTAAGCATCATGCATTTTGTTACATTATCCAGCTGCTCTTGATCTGTTCTCTGTCCATGTTTAGAGATTTAAATACATGTTAATCCTAAGCAACAGTCACTGCCTATGATTCTGTCATAAAGTTGAACCTGAGTATGAATCTATGGGACATCCTGTTGCATCATTAACATATAAAGGAGCATAATCATCATCATTCTCCCCACAGGAGAATGAGTCAAAGTGTTTTCCATATAAGTTAGTGAAGGAAAAATGGCCAGTGTGTCAGTTGTCGGCATGCTCGGTGGAAGAGCAAACAGTTACATAAAGGCACTTTGTTTTGTAAGTTGGTTTTTGTTTTCATTGAAGCAAAACACACAAAATTATCACGTTTTCAGACTATTTTCCATGTTGCCCTCTGGTAGTTTGTTTTGAGACGAGACAGTGTGTTGTTTCCTTTTTCATCGTGGTGAAAATAAACATGCATGGGAAAGGTGGTGTTTTTGTGACATGCTAGACAGCAAAATGGATTAAAGGTGACTGACCAGAGTATTTCAGTGATCCTGAACCCCATTTTAACAGCACTCTGCTCCGCTCAGATATCAGTTCCGAGCTTTGTATTCCATCAAACCTTTACTTAGATATTCCAACTATCAAATTCCCATGAAAAACAAACAAAAGTTCAGCTAAGTTGATATAACCTGTTTGATGTTGTGTTGTAATTTTTTACTTTAAAACTGACCATCTTTCTGTGCCATAATATACACACGGTTAAACAGACTATACAAAAAGTAGTCTATTTCAAAAGACATCTAAATAAATATTTTATTTATTTTACCTTTTTTTTATACCTCAGTCCATTGCTATAAAACTCTGTTGTACAAGAGACCTCATCACAGTAGCAGCTGTATGAAATCACAGGGTATGAACATGCAACAAACAATGTGTAGCAACATGAAATTTAAAACAGCAGTGGGCTCTCAGGAACTGACAACTTCATGCCTCCATTATTCCATTCTTTATGATGCCTTTGAATTCATCAACGGGTGGATCGATGAAACATAGAAATACAAAGACAGCAACAGAGTTTGTACAATTCTAACTAGCTTGAAAGTCTAATAGTCTTCAGGAATAGTAGTTAAATTCCTCATCTGGATTGATCACTCCATAAGACCTGTTGCTACTGATATTCAGTGCAATTTAGCATACCTCAAGCTGATCTCCCTTCCTTTAGAATGGCTTCTTGACAGCCACCCTTACTCTGAGACCATTTCTCTTGAGGCTTCAGTAAACAGTAGATGAAGGACCAGATGCATCTCTCAGGTCCCGTGTCAGGTCTTTGCTGACTTTTTCTTATTTCTTAAGGACATGTCTTTCATACACACATACATAGTTTTTAAGCCTGCCGCTTCTTCTTTTGTCCTCCACTTCTCTATTTTCCTTAAAAAAACAAAAATAAAAACCCCCACTGGACACCATAATGAGATATGCCAAGTTTTCAGCTAATTGTTAGTGGAAAAAATACAACTTTATGACTGCCAAACTGTGTTACTGTTGGCATTTGTCATAGATTCAACTAAAGAAATGGGAACAAATTGCACATTTTTTTGACAGGCTGCTAGTCACAAAGTGACTAAAGACAATTTATCCTTCTTTGAGTTAATTAGGTGTATTTTTTTATGCTTGAATTAGTCAGAGGTCAGTGTTAAGTAGCTTAACAAACAAACAACTGGAGAACTGATGTTCAAGACCAATTACAAGAATATTACACGAAAGACTGGCTCCTGGGAAGGAAAATATAAAGAAATGAGGGGTATACGTTTTTCCATGTTCAGGGTACATGGGAGAAAGTATAGACTATGGAAAGTATGGAGAAGTGTGGCTGGTGATTACCCTAGCTGAGACACAGAGGGGTACAGAAGCAACCTTTAAGATTTACGTACTGTCACGTTATAGATAAAGTATGCTAAACATGTTCTCTGTGAGCTGTGAGTGTTCGCAGACAGCAAATCATAAAGAACAATATGGTGAATTTTTAGTGAAACACACAGATGCACGCTACACAAGTGTTGCTTAATAGGATTACACAAGCTTGTCGCTATAACAAATCGCAGGCAAAAATTAGCTTCCACAAGTTGAAAAGACTAACTTAATTCATGTCACAAGTCTTCTTTGTTGTTGTTGTTTTCGATTATTTGGACCCATCAAGGATGATTAACTTAGAAGAAAATAAACACAGTTTATAAATATCCCATCACCACCTACATTCCCATTTTTGTCATTTTCATGTGTACTGCTGTCATCATGTCAGTCACAGAAACAGTGACACAATCCAAAGCGTCTTCTTTGAACGAATCATGATTCACAGAGACGCTATTTAAAGACTGTGGAGGATGAAATTCTCTCTTGGATGCTTCTCTGTGGGACGAAGATCTTTCTAGATCTTTAATATAGTTTCACTCATTAAAGCACGCTGTGTCTCAGTGCGGTAAGGACCCTCGCGTGGCTTCAAAACTTCGAGCGTAGTTTATACACATGTTCTCAAATGGGAATTCACAGCTGGATGACTGAGACAAAATTGTCCTCATAGCACAAATGTGAATTATCTGGATCTAATAAATTCTTTAATTTTTTATGAGCAACTACTAGAAATTAGTACAAACTAAGTTACTAGGTGCTGAGACACTATTCACACATGAAGACTGATATACTGGCCACTGAGCTATACACATTTTTAAGTGTTTCAGAGCCAAACCTATGCCCTGACAGAAAAGAGATTAGAAAACTCAACAAGGTTTTTCCTCATTTTTCCATTGTTACAGTGGTAGGATGCTCATATTAAACATGGGCAAAGTTTTTAAATGATGATGTCATTATGTACAAGTAATCCCTGTATGCCAAAAAGCTCAGGTTTTACATGGCTCAGGCATGCTCAGTTACCAATAGTTTATTATTTTCATCTTGGGTCTCTATAACATCAGTGCATGAGAGGATATTCTTAATATAGTAAACTCAGACAGACAGGCACAGAAGCCCCACACAGCTGGTGTTCAATCATGTTTATGTCAGCCAATCTGTCATGGTCCCTGGGTCTAGGACCCGGGGTTTTCAGTTTTATGACTTCTAGGGCTTCTGTGTTCCTTGTGTTGTGTTTGTTCCTTTCTGATCCAGTCCACCCTAGTCTTGTCTTTGTCTCTGTGTTTTCTCCTGCATCTCAGTATTTGTTTACTTTCCTGTCCTGGTGTCAAGTTCATGTGTCTTAGTCTTGATCTGTGTTTTGCTACTTCCTGTTTTATGTCAGCGTGCCTTTGGTCCTTGTGCTTTATGCTTTATTTTGTTTCCTGTGTTTCCAATTGTCATTATCTGGTGTGTATAAAGTTCCCTTTGCTCTTTGTTTTGTGTCTTCCCCTCATGGTGATGTGTTTGTCTGCATCCTGTTTTTGGATTATCTGGCCAACTTCTGTCCTGTGGAAGATTTTTTATGAAACCCGTGAATTCTGAAATAAAACCACTTAAAGTTTATCTGCCCAGTCCTGCATTTTGGGTCTTAACTCTGCCTGTCACACCGCCCGCTTTGACACGATCAGAAGAAAGTTAACTTAAAATGAGGATGATGATCTTAAAGAAGAGCGTAGCCAAAATGGCTTGTTTCAGACAGAGGTGAACAGAGGAGCTGAAAGATACAATTTTGATCCACATTGTTCCAATTAGGTTCCTATTAATATTTTGATGTTTTCGCGTGTTCATTTCACTGATTATAAAGTAAAGTCCCCCCCATTTGAAGTCATTCATGGAGTTTAGGCAGAGTAATTAAGTTTTTATGGAGCGATATAGCTGATTTTGCAGCAGATACCAGCATGAGGGAGATGCTAATCTGAGCGTTCTTTTTTCCAAAATCAGCACAAACCTGTGGGGCAGAAAGACATCTTGAGACCAGAGACAACTTCACACAGTTTTTTTGATGAATGTAAGCCAGTAAGATGGGAGTAAAGCAAGAATAACCATTTAAATAACAATATACTGTAAACTGCCGAGTGTACATAAGTATTGTTGAGATGCATGCATATAAAAATGTCACCATAATCCAGTAATGTCATGATGTATGCATTAGTCTATGGCATAAGAGCGGAAAATATGTTGCTTACCTCAAGTGTCAGAAACAGTGCTTTGTTAACACTGGTTGCTGTGGGCTGTAAAAGACAGAAAGCAGTCAATTAAACTGATATTTTCACCCAGTAGCAACGTTCTAAAGTGCAGTGATATATGTAGTGAAAGGCGGTGGAGTGGTTTTGATTTTGCATTTGAGAAGATAATTCTGAATATAAATCTACTTTACTGTATTAAAAGCTGGCTCTGTCTCACAGAGAGCTTGGTTAGGAGTAGTCACGATCCATATCAACCATATCAAAAATAGCATAACCATAACAAAAACACAAGTGGTCCCAGAACTGAACCCCAGGGCACACATTTGGTTAAAAGCTGGAAGCGATTTCTTCTAAATGCACACACTAAATAAACAAAATAAACCATCCAACATTTTCTTCAGACAAGCCTACAGAACAAATATTTGCTTTAAAACGTGTGATCCACTGGGTCAAGTGCCTTGGCAAGATCAATATAAATGTTCTGCACAATGTTGCATGTTTTAATCCAATACAGAATAACCACCTGGTGTATGGATGGTTGGACTTCTATTGTATTCTTCAGATCCACTCTCTGTTGAGCTTGATAGGTACTGTTCTTCTCTTTGTAGTATTTGATTTTCAGGTCTAAAATTGACTATTTGAGAGGAAAATGGCTTTTACCATGTGGTGGATCAATAGCCTGTGCTTATGATTCAACATGAGAATGATATTTTTCACTAGGTGTAGCTGATTGTTGTGGCACGTAATTGTTTTGTCTTTGGCAAATGGCTTAGTCAACACCTAAAATAGAGGTCTGAATGTGAAAGAGCATCAGTTGCACAATTATTTCTTCATTTTCTTCAGGCATTTCTGTCATTGTTCAATCTGTGTTCCAGAGTTTTTCATTTAAAATTTCCAAATTTCCACCTTGGGAACAATCTTATGTAAATTATGCACTACTAAAGATGTTTGTTTGCACCCTGAACTGCGTCAAGCATCCTGCTTTGTTAGGTTTTATTTTATAATGATGCATCTTGACAAGCCAAGACTAGGCGATTCTTGAGTCTCTATCACCACTTTTAGTCACTTTGAATTCATCTAGTAGAGGAAGTGACACATAAAATGACCTTAGCCCGCCCCCACAGATTCCTTCATAACCTCAGTTGCTCTGTAGATGAACAAGCATTCATTTTGTCTGTGTTCCTCCTCTAAACCTGCTTTATGTCTGTGAGACCCTATTATTGTGGAAGGGAATTTTCCATCCGGTACAACATTTCTTTTGTACAATTACCCCCACAAGGATATGTACCATCAAGTCTTATTGCTTTAATAAAAAGCCTTTTGTGTAGAATGCAGTGCTATTGGACTGCTGAAAAGTGAAGTTTTCTAAAAGTTGATGAAGAGAAAATTAAGGTGTTAACATCAATAGAAAAAAGGTGTTGCCTACACGTCTGCCTTGCTGCAGTCAAGATTATATTGCCAATAAACAAAATGTTTCTTACATGAAATGCAAACAAAGGCACAGAAGATACATTTTAATGCTGCAAATCTTTTTAATCACCTAAGCAGTGATCATAAACATTGCTGTATTTAGACGATGTGGGAGTGTAATTCATTACAGAAACACTTGGCTTGGCAATATGTTTGTGCTTACGTACACAATGATGCAAATGCATTCATACAGTACAGCAAAAACTATACTAAATATAACTGAGTCATGTGCCACTTGGAGGAGACACCCACATACTTGTACTGAAAACTGAGATTATAAGAGGATGCCTTTCACCAAATCTACCGTGCACAGGCAGACACAATTAAAAGATGATTTGATCAATGATGCATTAACACCTGTTCACAAAGACAGACAGGCACACAAAGAGATTTGTACTCGCTGATGTAAACACATTGCCCAACCTACGCCAGCATGAACCCAGTGCTGCACTGCAGGGTTCAGTTTGTCAGTGTGTGACGTGTACCCTGACTGCTTCGCTGGAGGCCAACGGCATGGGAGTTCTCCTCTGTTAAAGAATGAGAGCAAGAGTGACCGTGAGTCATTACCGTCCTCTGTGGTTTGTTATTGTTGGTTTGGGTTTCCAAAGGCAGATGGGAAGTGGATAATTGCTTTTCATTTCTCAGTAACCACGAGGGTTTTTTCAGAGAAACAAAAAACAAATCAGTAACATCCTGCTCAATTTGCTACTGACAGCAATTCCCTGAGTATGACAAATACACTGTATGTTAATGACAGTTTGTCTTTTTTTTTTTAGATCTTAAACTGATGTCACAGTCATTAACAGAAAGGGAGCTGATTAAGTAAAATGCAGATAAAGATAGCAGATAAAAATAAACTCTCTAATTTAAGAATGTGTTTGAAGACAGTTATTAACTCCGTAGGTCTACTCACACAGATGTGGAGCTTCACCCTACAGCACATAATCACTCTCTCAATGTGAGTATTTAATGAGTATTATTTTCATCAAGTGTTAAACTTAGGATTGCTATGTTTAATGCACGCTACCTCTTTTACGACACAGTTAATTAGTTTGTATTTTTAGATACTATGACATTGTAAATCAGTGTCTTCTATGTTAAAGAAAATCTATTTTTATATTCAGTACACACGAGAAGTAATTAAACGTATTTCTGTCTAACTTTGAGAAAGAAAAAAGAGAAAAATGGATGTACTGAAGTTCAGAGTTGCACTAAAAGAAGATTTTACAAACTGACCACAGTGTGTTACAGATAAACAATCGGTGGGTGAACAGCCGTATGTTCAAAGGGGAGGACAGGGATATATACACTAAGGGCTGATTGGACACAGGAATGAGAGACAAGTCCACATAATCAACACGGCCCAGGAAAATCAGGCAGGGAGGGAGGAAGCAAAACAACCAATCAAAGTCTCCCATCAGTCTCCCCTCAAACACCAAAGGTTTATCTGCAGTGCACATGTGTGAACAACCGGAAAAAGCTGCTGGACTCTCAGCTTGACAAGCGTAAGCCATTATATACTGGACACGAACACACCCATCAAACTGATACACACCGCAGACTCTGGTGGCACTGGAGGCAGGCAGAGTTAAACCTGCTTCTAAAGACAACTGCGGCTACAAGATGCCAGAGATTTAAAGGAAGTCGCGAACAGACACTGTGAGAACAGAACGCTGTTTGACATGTAAGGAGAGAGATCACTTTGAAATTGGTATATCGCCTTACCCATGGAAAATAATAAAAATGAAGTTTTTGTTTGTGTTTCACCCCTCTGCAGCACCCGATGGCCTTCCTGTGGTAGTGCAAGTCTTTGGGTGGTGCGTGGGAAGGCGGGCTGGATTGGGATGGTTACCACTTTTTGCTGCTGGAGCTCTCCTGATATTTTGTTATTATTATTTAGCTTTTTCTTTGTATTTCAATTTTACTCTGAGATTTTAACTATGAATGGAATTAACACTAACAGAACAAAGACTTTCCAATGAAGCAGACGTGAAGCCATTTTTTAATTATTTTTTTTTTATTTAAAGACTTTGGGAAGCAAGTTCCTCACTGGGCTCAGTCAGTTGCTGTGGGACTGACACACCATTTCTTTTTTAGGTTCAGCAGGGGGTTCCTCACTGGACTTAACCCTAAACAAAGGTGGACTTTCAGAAGATGGATCCTCACGGTGATGGATCTCAGACATTGGTAGAGCATATGAAGGCGGTTCCTCATTGGCCTGAATCTCTGATAAGAATGAGGGTTCAGCAGGGGGTTCTTCACTGGGCTTGACCTTAGACATGGTCAGACTTTGAGACAGGGGTTTCTCACTGCTGAACCTCAGACATCAATAGACTTTCAGAAGGAAGTTCCTCACTGGGCTGAAAAAACTTGCAAATGTGCTTCTTTGCTACAACAGCAATTGTAGTGAGCAGCACTGGTGCAAAGTTTGAAATGCTGTTGAAGAAAGTCGAGTGGTTATTGCTCTCTGATCTGTCAGGATGGTCTGAACCATGTCATCTCTGATGGAGCGGGAGAAGATGGCCTGGTTTTCCATTGCTGTGAGAGTCTTGGAGACCTTATCCAAAGTGGCCTTTGTCATGCTGGTGCTGAGTATGCTCAGACTCTGGGATGCCATGTTCAAGAGGGGTTGGGGAAGCTGCCAGAAGCCCTGCAGGACTCGGGGAACTACCTCTATCACCACTTCCTCTGTGGTGAGCAGTCTGGAGGCTTTCGTTTCCTGCTGCTTCTCTTTGAGGACCTCATTGTATTTTTTTTTTAACCATGCTTAGGAGTTGAGGTGTTCTGTAGCTAAAGGGTATGTGTTTTAAACCCATAAATAGTGAAACATGGTAGTTGAAGTGCTAATGATTGTCAAATGTGACTCAGTGAAATTTAGGAGGTGTGGCCTCTGGAAATTTGAGGAGCATCTGAGCTTGAAACTCAACGTCCCTCATTTTATTGATGGCGTTTACTGCAAATACCTGGAACAAAAACACAAAGTGCACTTTTGTTTTATGGATTTGTGAACACAATGGAAAAAAAATCTACAAATTACTACAAGTCTCATTAGCTTTCTACTCTTACCAGCTTCAGAAGAGGTTTGGACTCTTTCCTCAAAATCCTCCAATTTAAACTCCCAGAGCCTTCAAAGGAAATCAAACAGGCTTTAAAGCTGTATTTACATTTCATTCACATTTCACTTTGTGCTGTGAGTTGGATGGTCTGTGCTGTATGTATCTTAGTAGCTCACTGCTCTCTGAGTGACCTTTCGCTCTCCTGCATCAAAAGGTTGTGCATATCTTCAGCTGTGATATGAGGTGGAATTTGATTTTCCTGTTGAAGTCTGAGGAACTCTTACTTACTTTACTCTAAAATTAAAATCGATATTAATCATGACCACCCTGTTATCTCAAGCAGATTTCTCGTGAAACTGACATGACACTGAAGACAAGGGTGTCAAAATATGAGACACCTTGTCTGTTATTAAAAATGCATTTATAATATGTCAAAAAAAAACTTTAATGTAAACAAGTGAATACTCCAAAGAATCATGGTGGATGAAAAGGTCAAAGCCTAGATGATAAATATCACAATGTACCCTGTAGTTGCTTTAATGAAATGTTCCATCTGAGCTGTCTGGGTGAATTATTGTCAATAAAAAGGAATCATTGACTACAACAACACTCCTGAAGCAATAAAAACAAAGAAGCAACTGACATTCACATAAATATGAAAAAATCTTTGGATAAATTATCATGCCTAGTATTTTTGAGCTCCTCTTCATGTCCTTATGAATTTAATAAGTTTTATATTTAAAAAAAATCTGATTTTATATTGTTCAAATGTACTGCGTGACAGAAACCAAACGTCTTCCTATAGAAACCATATTTTGTAACATAAGTTGCCAGCATTCAGTGCAGAGCTTTTATTCTGATGGTGAAGACTCGCAATTAGACTCCAACATTTGAGTGATGTTTACTGTGACTAATAACTAACAGATGTACAGAGACTTTATATTTAGATATTGGATTAATAATAAGAGGATGTCGTTTACTTGTGATAAACATTTCTGAAAAGGGAAATAAGGAAGTGATTAACAAGAATGCACCACCTGCCATGATAAATGCTTGACTGTTAGTCCGTCACCACAGGTACACTTGAAGACTGTAGTTTGAACATCTAAACAAGGAAAGCCACAATCACAAATTCAACACAAAGGATTAGCACCTCCATGAGTCATTTGCCATTGTGACTAATCAGATGGCTAATGTTCAAAAAAACACTATTGGTATCGTTAATGGGGGCGAATGGGGGAAGTTACGGTAGCTTTTCTGTTGCTGAGGACACTATTTTTGCATGTCTAAGAGAAACTTGGTTGTAAACGTGAAACAAGTGTGAACTTTTGTAATAACTCAAAAAGCTAAGGCTCATACCATGGGGATGTGTTTCAGTTTGAGAGAAAAATGATTTGACTCTTTATGCTCTGTGGTATTTTCATTCTATTGGAAATTTTTTGCATAAATCATTTGGGGTTTTTTCCACAAATTTTGCAGAAAGTACTTATCTATGATAACAAAATAACAGATTTAAAGAGGACCTAGTTCCACGCATTTTCAGCTCCATATTTTTATTCTTGGACTGTGCTAGAGGAGATTTGTGTGATTCATAGCTGAAAATAATCCTTAATTATCTTATACTGGGCCTCAGAGAAGGCCCTCATTTCAAGCACTTTAACAAACAAGTCATTTAGCGCTCTCTTTAAGGCAGTTTTCTATTGCCTGCCCATTGCAAACGATTTGAGCAGCAGGTAGGTGTGCTCTCTGCTAGACTTATGTGCCTGAGATGACCTAAATCCTCAATATAGGGGTTAGTATATCTGCGCTCCCTGACATCATGCAGAGCCAAAAGTAGCGGGCAAAAAACTATCTTAAGTTTAGAGAAGGCTGAAGCCTATGTTTTGGCGCAATGCCACATGGTTGTACATACAAATATGTATAATGATGTATACAGACCCACATATATATATATATATATATATATATATATATATATATTTTTTTTATTTTTTTT
>VUQK01043528.1:6787-29047 GCA_015106715.1 Bujurquina vittata | reverse complement strand
GGTAAAAAAAAAAAAAAGAAAGTGTGTAGTCATTATTGATTGATTTATTCCCCCCCCCCCCCATAGTTTTTCTCTCTTTTTTTTCAGGGCTTCTGTGCACTTGTTTCTATTTTACAGGAAGTGAGGTCACACGAGGCGCAGACAGGGACAAACATCACTGAAACTCCAAGAGAAATCTAATAAGCTTGTTGACGTCAATGTCCAGGTTCAGAAGGCACAATGTGATCGAATGGGTGAGGTCGTTGTAAATTGAACCAGCATAGTGTCTGCGTTTAGCTGCATGCTTTTTGTTGTGATAATGACTAGCTTCAGGCAGCAACTTTTATCTTGCATTACTGGAATGAGAATTTGAGCAGCAAGCTGAGTTGGGAGTAAAGATCCAAATTTCCCAGGAGATATCCTCATAAAAGGCGTTCACTTTGTATTCTGGGAATATCCTTCCTTTTAGCAAAAGTGTTGGCATTTATTACTGACCAGGATTATTTAGAATCTGGTGTCAAGCTCTTCCTATTGATATACTGAGCTTTGCTGCAGTAGGACTCATTTGTCTTTCCAAAATGCCATCCTATAAGTAAAATTTAAGATGGCATTAAGATGTCTTTGTCTTATCTCTATTAGTTTAAAAGAAACTTAGCATAGAAAATACACAAACTACACAGTGCACAACCCAAAATTATTAGTTAGGTTGATCTGCCGCACTCAAACATGTCACTTGTTGCTGTGCTATGTTGATTACTTGATCTTGATTTTATTGTCCTTGAAAACAGCTGAGAAATTATGACAACTCTTGTAAATTTAAAAATACACTAATTATTAGGTTTTGATTGCATTCTGTGAATGTTTTTGGAACACAATTATGTGGCTCATTGCTCATCTGCTTATGCAAATCTCTGCCGGGATAATTGTCTTTTTGATCATTTGAGGAATTTTCTTAAATTAGGAGCTGAGTGCTTGAGAAGTCTTTGTGAGTAAATTTCATTTTTAAGCAATTGAAGTGCTGCTAGTGTGGAGGACTTTATTACATTTTATGGTTTTTAGCCCTAGATGTTTCATCCACTTCTATCATGACGGTGAAATTTTCCTTTATGAAAAAAAACTCTTTTTGCTCTGTTTATACCCCACTCTGCATTTGCATAATCTCTGACTCGCCTCCACAGTGTGTCTTTGGTCCTGTCTCTCTCCCCTCAACCCCCAACTGGTCGCAGCAGATGGCTGCCCCTCCCTGAGCCTGGTTTTGCTTGAGGTTGCTTCCTGTTAAAAGGGAGTTTTTCCTTCCCACGTCGCCATGCTTGCTTATAAGGGGTCGTCTTAACCATTGGGTTTTTTCTGTAATTCCTGTATTGTCTTTACCTTACAATATAAAGCACATTATTTTGAGCTATATTAATAAAATAAAATTATATATATTATTAAATATATTTTTTTCCCTAGAATATTGATTCAGTTCAATATGTTTGCCATGTCTTCCATTTTAAAGAACAGCAGATACTTTGATAATAGTATTGCAGTTAACATTAATTGACTTCTAAGATGAATAAAGATGAAGGAATGAAAACAGCAATGTCTCTATGAGGTTTATTCTTCCTCCGCAAGGAAGAAATGCTCAGGGCCAAACTATCACACAAACTATTACTTTCAAAAATTATTTCTTTCAGCTCTTGCCCTCTTGCTTTGAAATATTAGTGACCCATTCGGGTTGCCTACACTCCTCTGAACAGAATTGATCTGCCTTCCCCTGCCTGTTTGTGTAACCCACAGGAAGTGGCTGATGCTGAGTTGTTAAGCAGCTCTCATGACTGAGCAGTTCTTTTGAGCCTCTAATGGCCACTTCCGCTGCAGAAAGCCTTCGCATGACACTTTGCACGTCTAACCCATTTCTCCCCAGAAAATTCCTGTGACATCTGTGTATGAACTCCATTAACCTAACATTTAAAGGTTGAGATGATTATACAATGAGGTAATAAAAAGATCTCAGTTGGAATTCGTGATGGCCAAGAGTTACTGGTGTTCAGCAATATATACTGTAGAAGAATCAATAACCTTCTAGACAGCTCTTATTTTCAATACAGCCCGAGGTGCTCACTTTTTAGTTTTACGACATAGTTGAAATCGCCAAACCGGAACTGCTGAATTCAAGGCACAGAGAAAAGCTCTGCTGGTGTATTAACTTTTCTAGTACATACATTTTTATGAAACAACCAACTTTGTACTTACAGGAAGTACATTTACCTTCCAGAAAATGTTTTCATGTTCTATTATGCACATTCAAGGAAAAACCTCACATGAAAAAATACTATATGGACAAACATACTGGGTCTCAGCTCTTAATCTATGACTTCAGATGTCTTCGGTCCTTTTACAAAGGGTGCATAAAATCAAAAGCCCAGCCATGCAGTCTGCCTTCACAAGCTTTTGTGAAAGAACACGTTGTTCCAAAGAGCTCATGGAATTCAAGTGTGGTGCTGTAACAGAACACCACCACTTTGTGAAATTTGTTTGTTATGATGCTATAAGCTGCTTTTTTTGTGTGTGTGTGTGTGTGTGTGCCATTATTTCTGTATTTGACAAGGTAGAACAAGAAGTAGCAGCCCCAGTGAGTGGATAAATACAGAGCTGTGGGTGACAGGCTGCAGAGTTGGTGCCTAACATGAAAGCTATCACTCAGTCACTTTGACTTGCAGCACTATCTCCAGGCTTTATACAGCTGAACAGTGTGTGTGTGTGTGTGTGTGTGTGTGTGTGTGTGTGTGTGTGTGTGTGTGTGTGTGTGTGTTTGTGTGTAATAGTACAACTCTAGTTGAAAGATTCACATGCACTTTTCTATTAAATATGTTTGAGCTAAACAGGTATGGGTTAACATGCTTAGTTCTAGCCTGCAGTCAGGAAATCCTTTAACAAAGGGAAAGTCATTAAAGGTTCCGGAAAAGCCTCTTGACTATTACATGGTGTTAAAAAGTGCATTTTTCTGGGGGTCTGTTCTAACAGTCCACTGGTACTTCCAAGTAGGTGATTGCTGTAGGTGTTAATTTTCTGTATTTGCTGCCTCCCTTAAAATGTCATTGACGTCAGTGAAGTATAAAAAAAAAATAGCTAGCCTCAACAATTTCTCCCAAACCTTTTTCATTTCTATTCAGAAACAAATTAACCATGCACAGATTCACAGCCACACACAGATACACTGCACTGAGAGAAAATGAGTGGGCTGATTGCAGTTATTGAACACAATGACAACATGAATGACAGCACTTCAAAAGCCTGAGCTGAAACAGACGTCATTGAACGGTGATGGTGAAAAGACTAAGAGAACGAAAGACAAAGGCAGTGAAACTAAGTGAAAGCGAAACATTTAATGAAAGGGCACACGGGGCTGCAACATTACAACAAGAAATGGATACCGAGAGGCAATCAACAAAACTTTGGCTTCAATAAAGTGTCAGAGTAAGCAAAGCTTTTCATATGTAGGTACACAATGTGCACTCTGCACAATATATGCATGACTAAAAGTGCTCTAAATTTTAGTTTTTAGCTTTTTTTGTTTTTGTTGCCAAGCCTTTCCCTTTGGATAAGGCTTCATTTGATTGTTCCACCTGAAAATACCCAGTGTATGTCACTGCACCGTTATTTGCAAAGTACTTCTACTGGATTGTAACGACTTTAAAAGATCTGAGGGAACAGCCGGCTAAAATGTTGTTTACACAGACTGTATGTGTCCAAATTGAAAAAGCCTCCAGAGGGCAAAGATGTGCCTGAAGCTCTGCCAGGTTGTGTAACGTTCATTTGCTTGAGGCAACACATGGATTTTCAGTGTTCAGTTAAAAACATGGCACCTTTGCGCAGGACAACAAGTGACATATAGATAGGGAGCTTTGTGCTTTTCCTATTCAGTTAATGCACAATCATTGTTTTTGGACCATAAAGCACACAAACAAATGTTCAGGTATATTTTGTGCCATTGCAACAAACATCAGGCAACACTGTTTAAAAAAACAACAAATTTTTTATCTAATTTCTTCTAAAATTATTATAATAATCATTTAAAAATTATTTTGGCCAGATTGAACAGGTTTTACTTTGCCTTTTTCGTGTCACATATTGTAACAATAAATGCTCCACCTGCACAGCTTCAAAGGTGTAGCAGCTGCTACATATTTAAATGAAACCAAGAAAAGAGATCGCATTACATTTAGTACCACGCTAGCTAACAACATGCTTTAAGGTTGTTTTTAGGGCTTAACTGATTCACTTTAAGGCTTATGTTCAGCCACCAGAACACATCAGAGTCACTCCATGCCCAAGCATAGAGCAATAAAGAAGTAGATAGATGAACCTATTCAGGAGCTGGTTTACAAAAACAAAAAAAAAAGCCAAAATAAAGCAAAAATGATTTTTTATTATTTATGCAGGTCAAAAGCCCTTTATTACTTTGCAAATCAGGCCATGTTTCTCGTGTTTATGCATACGGTTCTAAGAGGATGCTTGGAATGGATCTTCCAGGCACTGTGTAATTGCACTCCATTTAGGATGATATTTATGCAGTCGAGCAGTTGAGAATGCTGTAGTTTGTTTATATCAGTAAATAATCAAGTATCAGTAAAAGTTTCCTGTCAGTCTGCGTTCACATTGAGATGCAGCAAGTATTTGACTTAGTCAGAAGTACCTAGTGACCTGATAGAGGAGACGATGTTACTGCAGAGAGAGATTAGTCTCACACAGATCCAATGACGCACATCAACCTCAACAAAACGTCTGCTTGGTGAGGCAGAAAGTCAGGTGAACAGCAGGAATGTGAAATGCATGCTATGCTGGATTAGTTATGGTTTCTTCACTTTGCCTCCATGAGAGAAGATCTAAACACGGTCTGCATGCAAAATGATCTAAGTGGAAATGTTTTCAAGATTTTCCTGCAATACTCTTACACACTTTGTGGTGTTTTTTAAAATACATTTATAAAGAAGTAAGCAAAAAAACATAACAAGGTTTGTTCATGCCCAATAAAGACCTCATTCTCATAATGACACAAATCCTCTGTGAGCCAGGCCAGGTCAGGGATAAACACAAGCTGCAAAACAGCTTCTGCGTCACTGAGTGAGCACCAACAATTCTAATGTTCTGTATGACTACAGAGAAGCCTCTGCACCTCTCATAAGTACATGTTCTGTATGTGCATACAAACATAGAGTCTGAGCAGGGCATGCATAAGGACATGTATGATCTGTTTGACCCAGAGTGCTGCCGGAAGGAAACACCAAATATGGAATAATGCTTGTCAGACCTAAAACTATACATAATTATTTTGCATCGAGATGCAGGGAGCTCCTCTGTGCTGGAACTTCACTGCAAAACATGTTGTCAGGGTAACTGAGCCTGACATATGGGAGAACCCTGAGCTTGTCATTGCCGTGTTGCCGTGGTGACGCCTTTCCTCCGAATAAATTAAATGAATCTGACATGGCGAGTGTGAACTGTGAAGGCAGTAGGGTGTTCAAATAAAAATCTATTAACATACGGTAGACCATTCGAGCAACGCCAATGCACAAGCACAAAATGCCATTGTAAGCAATCTTATGACCAATATTACATAAGATGCACATGCATATCGAAATTGTGCAAATCATTGATTGTCTTATCAATTATATAATCTCTGCAACTGTATATCGTTTCCTACTGCAGAATATATGATTATCTCCTGCTGAAAACTCATATATTTGAACTGTTTTCTTTGGTGACATTTTTAAACTTCTGATATTTGGAAACGATTATATTCTATGACTGCCAAGATCAACAGTAGTTCATGCCTCAAAAAGCCCAATTTTTGCACAAAGAAGGAACATAAGGAAAAGCAAGATGCAGCCTTTAAGTCAAAGGTTGATATAAGAAATTGGAAAAGCAAAATGAACACAGTCAAAGCGTAAACTGCTTGGGTTTAAGAAACTCAGATGCGGAGCAGAGAGGGTCTCTGCGGCGTTGTAATTACAAAGGCTTGCACTGGCCATCGGTGTCTGCTGGAGCCTCAGCTTCCGGCAGGAGCTCAATGCAGAATACTAATGCCGCAATTAGTGTAACCCAGCAACAGGAAGTTGGCTGCCCTTGAGGCGAGGCAAGAGAATGGAGCTGAATACATCGCTCTGATACTGAGAAGCTCTAGTGGCTGCTTTCAGGTGGCTTATGCTCTTTGCTGAGACCTGAGAGGAAGTCTAGAACAGTAGTTCACTGCAGAGGACCGCTTGAGCCGACATGGCTCCAGTGAGGGACAGGTTTAAGGGGAAGGTCAAGGTCAAGTACTACAGGTTCAATACAGTTAAGCCTTCATGACAACTGAGAGAAAAGTCACTTCCAAATGTTCCTGCTTCTGTTGAAATGCTGTCCTAACAGGTCACAACCCTGTCTTTGAATTCAGAATACGTAATCTGACAAGAAGAAAAGTTATGAAGCTCGGGCGAGCAGTTTTCTTTTGCAGACTGAGGAAACTATTCGTGAAACAAGTATAGAGTTTGACTTCAGTGCAACAGACCAAAGGTTGCAGATCTGCAGAGGATTTTTATTAGCAGAAAGCACAATTACATACGTGTGCAATTGTATGCATATTACTTTAGAGGACATTACATTTGCATAGAGACACTTCCGGCACACTTAGCCTGCATCCTAACTACTAACTGCCTTACCGTAAACTAGAGTTCTATATCATAGGAACATGTTTTTCATCCCCATAAAGTAGACACATTCCCATAAGATAATTGTTTAAACAGATTTATGACAATAAGAGGGCTCCTAATCAGAAATTTAAAAAGACCAAGGGCTTTTGGGTGAAACAGTTTTATAAATATTTGAAACTAAATGATTGCAATTCGCACCCATGAAATGCTTGATGATTTCAGATGGTAAAAGATTGCAGGAAGGGCAGTTCAGCATCCGGACACTTTCACTATAAAACCATGCCGTTGTAATAGATGTCACATGTGGTTTAGCATTGTCTTGCCTAAACATGCAAGGCCTTCCCTTTCATTTTGCTCCAAAGCCTGTATATACCTTTCAGCATTGATGGGGTCTTTCCCGATGAGCAAACTGCCAGTTCCACAGCTGTTTCCATGCACCCCTATACCATCAGAGATGTAGACTTTTGAACTGAGTGCTGATGGTTAAGCCATCTGGTGAAGCCAGATGGTCCCCCTCCTCTTTAGTCCCGAGGATGGAAAATCCATGTTTTCTTAAAGAAATTTCAAATTTCCTCTGACTCTAAAACAGTTTTCCACTTTGCCTCAGTCTATTTTAAATGCACTTTTGCCCAGAGAAGACTCCTGTGTTTCTGACTCATGTTCACATATGGCTTCTTCTTTGCATCATAGAGCTTGAACCTGCATTTGTGGATGGCACTGCAAATGTCTGTGCTCACAGATCGTGATTTCTGGAAGAGTTCCTGGGCCCACGCAGTGATTTCCATGACAGAATTATGACTGTTTTAATGCGGTGACGTCTGAGGGCCTGAAGATCACAGGCGTCCAATGAAGAGATATGCAATGTTACATTGAGTGACATTTTGCTGTAATTGCTCTAAACTATGGAGTTTTTTGTTGTTGTTTTTTTTAGATAGGTGAACCTCTGCCCATATTTACTTCAGAGAAACTCTTCCTCTCTAAGATGCTCTTTTTATTCCCAGTTATGTTACTGACCTGTTGCCAATTAAGCAATTTAGCCGCAAAATGTTCCTCCAGCTGTTTTTTTTTTTTTTAGTACCATCTGCTTTTTCAGCCTGTTGTTGCCCCGTCGCAACTTTTTTGAGACGTGTTGCTGCCATTAAATTCACAATGACCTGATTTTTTCTTTTCTTTTTTTTTACACACAAAGGCCTGTGTGGGCCTTTTATTTATTTATTTTAACTATATTCTATTGTGAATAAAATCTGTTTTTATGAAACTTGCAAATTATTGCATTCTGTTTTTATTTACATTTCACACAGCATCACAACTTTTTGGGAATTGGGGTTGCACATGATACTTGTGCATGCAGCAATCTATTCTCTAAATTCTCTAAATTATGTACACATTGAATAAGAAAGTCTGCATGACAAAAGCAGGCAGTGCGGTGGTGCATTATTTAGCATTGTTGCCTCACAGCAGGAATGTGCTTGGTTTGAAAACTGGCTGCTTTTCTGTGTGCAGTTTGTATGTTCTACCTATGTCTTTTAACTCGTCCAGGGCATACGCTGCCTCTTGCTCAGTGTCAGCTGGGTTAGGCTCCAGCCCTCATCGACCCTGCAAATGAAAATGGATGGTTGGACAACATGAAAATCAATTTTTGCAAATAGGACCAGATTCTAATGAGATTTGTACACATGCAAAACAATTTGGGAAAGGGCAAGCATTTTTAAAAATTGGCAGCTGATAAACAAAATCTCACTCATTGTCTGCCTTGAACATATTTCAGCCAATCCGATTTACAAACCAATGTACATGTATAGCATGTCAAAGTTGAGAATTAGGCTAGAATCTTGAAAGCTAGAAAGCTGTTAGTATAACAAACTGTAGTTAAATTTATCATGGAAGGCACTTTTCAAAAATACTTGCAAACATTAATAATCAAATGCAGCTTTGACCTTGCTGGTCTGAAGTAACTGTGGCTCTCATATAAGTGGATAGCCTCATGATAGTGCTCTCAAATCTCTTGAGAACCCAGCTGCCTCACAGAGTAACCCTCACAAAGTTGTCACATAATGAGACTCTTTTTTTTTTAAAGAAATCTATATCACTGAAACCCATTATGCTCTGTGTGATTAAGAGGTCAGCATCCATTTATTAAGTCACATGTGTGCCACTTGTACAACATGTCAGGCTTAAGATGAACAAAGACATGCAGCAGTCTTCTGTGGTAGAAAGAGCATTAGAAGTAACTCCAGACAACATTGGGAAGTTATTGGATGGATGCCTGCTAATGTAACTTAATGATACCATTTGTGACTCTGCAGAGTGCATCAATTCAAGCCGCTTGTCCCCTTTCTCACATCTCAAGTGTTGTTAGACTATACGTGTTCTGCGTTCTGATGACCCTGTAGCTATGGAAACTCATTCTGGAGTGCTAACTTGTTCAATAAAACACACTTTGAGCGCTGCACAGCACTTTCACTTAAGTGCAGTTTTCCGCTTATTGCAGAGGCCTTGCACCCATTATCCCAATGTTGATCGACAACAAAATGATAGACAGTCTTTTTTTCTTGGTTACACAGCAGGGCTTTTTTTCTGAATGAGTAGTCAGCCCCACTGACAGTGCTGACATGGTGCAGTCTGCACTTCCATTCATGTTTTGTTTCTTGGCTTGTGGAAAGGAGGAGCACAAAGAAAAAGAGGGAGGTTTACTAGTTGTCATGCTTTTTCCCTGCCAACGCACTTATTGCTGAATTTAATTTTGCCATTCAGTGGGATGACAGTAAACATTTTTTTCTCACTTTATTATTATTCATTAAATTTAGCAATAGAAGGAGGATGACACGAAGGGGATGTGGTCTGATACAGAATGGCTATTTATGGCAGCCCTTAAATATTCTTGGTAACTTTTTAAAAATGTGTATATTTTTGTGTTCCATCACTAATAATCTAATGCTTCTTTTAAAAGGTGTAAATGCATTTTATATTAAGAGCTGAACTATCTATGATTTGCATTTCTTTGCTTCCCATATAAGGCCACCACAGGTGCCTTCCTGCCGAGGTCTGATGAGAGCTGAAAAAGAGAAACATAGCAGGTATGTCAGACAAATTTCTCATCAGCTGGAGGACAAAGTTGTAGTCAGAAGGCATGCATGCACATTGTCAGGAAAACTCACACCCCAAATGGCCTCTAACTCACTTTTGCAGATGCTTTTTTTTAAAAAAAATGCAAGACTAACAGTAAACCAACACTGGTTCTAAATCTAAAGTTTTTCAAATAAGCCCATCTTTAAACATCTGCAGCAGTTATACTGATCCACGTAACACTGATTGAGAACATTTTTCTGCAGAAAAGTTACTTATACTTTTAATAATTTATGTGCCGTTTGCCAGTAATACAGTTTTACATGCAGTGAGCTGGGGGTTTTTTTTATAGTGTTTTATGGCTACTTTTGCCAAAGGAATGGCTTTAAAAAGAACTCCTCCACCACTTGTCATTGTCAGATAATAGTAAATATTTAATTGACAATTATAGAAGTAATAACATTTTACAATTCTTCAGCCAGGAAGGAGTGCAGAAAAATGAAGATGTCCAGGAAGAGTGCGGCAGGAGGCTGTCAGCATATATAGAAGAATAAATTGCAGCACAAAGCAGTATGTTTTAATCTGCTCCAATTTGTCTCGTGGAGGAACAGTGGTGCAGGGGTCATCATCGCTGCTTGCCTTGGCTGCATTCCAATGGCATATTCATATTGTCCCCAAAGTTAGATATTTTATGATTTACTCTCAAAATTAATATCTAAGCTATAATTAAGCTTGTCAAAACTGGGGTTTTGTTGTTGGTAAGGATTTAAAGGTGGGTGGTAAAACAAACAAACTGGCAGACATCAAGTATAAAAGCACATTTATTGTTTTTTTTTTGTGGGCCCAGCTGTCAAAAAGCTCAGCTGAAGTCTTTAAAAGTATGCCAAGCCATTACTGAAACTTTTAAATACATAAATAAATTCAACTTTTATTAACTTTTAAATGTTCAAAATCAATATTACAGACAGTAGCTTATGTTGAAAAAGCAAAAGACAATGTGCTCTGCTGAATGAGCGTGTTCACCCCGAGCTTTCTCTGGGGCTCCGGCTTCTGCCTACAAGACCGATTAAGCTGTTTCTGAACTTATCATTTGCAATATTCTACATCCAAAAATTTGGATAGGTTTGGATAAGATTGAGCTGCACAACCTTTACTGTAATCTGATGTCTCTTTCCTTCATATTATATAAAATATTTAAGAGTTAAATTTTATTTCCTTTTACATTCTATACAGTTAATGTACAGTTACTGCACATTTATTTTACAAACTCTTTTTTTTAATTGCTGATTTCCAGAATTACTATTTTCAGCTTTCCAAGCCTCCATCTTAGGTCACAGTGTCCTATAACTACATGTCTTGAAAATGAGCCACTGGCTGCACACTACTAGTTATCTGTAATGCCTGGGATTGAATTTCGGGAACTATTTGTAGCTGCTGCTACTGATAATTTACCCAAGCGGGGAAGTATTTTGGATCACAATGCTTCTGTCAAGATGTTCTTGCCTGAGGACTGCACACCCAGTGTCTGCTAAGTATGCTATTCATGGTTTGCATAGGGCTATTAGGAGCTCACCAAAAATAAATCAACCACAAGACAGAATTACACAATCCTACAGGTGGCACATGCATCACTGATAGGCCTATTGTTGAGACATCGCATGAGGTCAATTTGATGATGCAACCTAATGACCCACAACAAATTAATTTGATAGACAAATACCACTACTAGAATTGTATGGGTATTTATGGGTGATTTACCCTCCCATCTTCCTCTGTCATCATGTCCATTTTCACCACTAGTGGGGGGGATTTCTTCAACCAAATATCAGGCAAATGACCTTTCTTAATTTGCACACCTTTCCTTCCTGCAGGCAGTAAGCACTTATATACAGAAAAATGCCTGCTTACTCTTATTATGGGTGCTTTTATGCTCACTGTTAGCTTATGCTTGTACACAAAGAAAGCTTAAGACTAATGGTTAGAGCACAGTTGGAAAATACCTGAGTTGCATCAAATTAGCAGATGAGTCATGAGCACTTGACGCCTCATAACCATGTGAAGCCTGAACAAAAGGCATGACCTCTCAGTACTATACATTCAGTGCATGTAGATCAGTGCGCCAGAACTCATATATTGAGTGCCCTCTGTCATTTTTCTCTCTCAATCCTGTTTCAACTGTTTTCCTTTCTTTTTTTTTTTATTATCAGGAAATCTCTTTATGGAGCTCCTGCAGATAGGAAACCTGTTTCCATGGGGACTGCTGTCTTTCAGACTGGCTAGATGTGTGTGCATAAGACAGTCATGCAGTTCAATAAGAAAAGTTTTGAGTTTGATATTTCAGTTTTATACCCAGTCATTGACGCAAGATAAAATTGCTGGAAGTAATCTTAAAATTCAGCGCCAATTAATCAATTGCTCATTTCATTCACACAAGGGCGGCACAAAAAGTCTGTACAGCAGATCAAAGTGTACAAGGTTAAGTATATGTTACATCAGATATACAATACATAGAATTATGGCTAACAGAGACACCGGGTCAAAAGCGACTGATGCTCTCTTTTTTAAAAAATGGGAGTGAATTTTAAACCCTATTCTATCAGATAAGGTTTATGCATGTATGTAACTGCACTTTGCATGAGCAATTTGAACACATGTGACCACTGCTTTGTCTTTAAAAGTCCAAATACAGTGCTTTCTGCAAAGGTTACAGCAGTTTTTTCATACTATGTTATAGTCATCTGCGCACAACTGTGTAAGCATTCACTGCAAAGCTACATAAACAAAATGCTGCAGTTATGAAAACATATATTTGTAAATGTTCCTCTGATCACATTCTGGCTTTAGGTACAGGAAATATAGTCATACATGCTACTGAGGCTGTTTGGATTTAGTATAAAAATGATAGCATACTGCCACCCAGTGTAGGCAACAAGTCTGTGTAAAAGTGCCTAAAGTACAGTATGACTCACAAATTAAAGCTTTTTTATTTATTAAAAACAAAAAAAAAATAAAAAAAACAAAAAGTAAACAAATACAACACATGAAACCAAAAAATCTAATTTCTCTTTCTTTGAAATATCTGGCATCATTGTGAGAACACATAAATCAGACTGCTTCTGTCTGCTGTCTATGTCCAGTTATATCCGGCTACAATATGTTGATGTAAGCTTACATTCTTCCAAACAAGCATAATTATACCACGTGCATATCAAGACAAAGTTAAATAACACACTGAGTCATTCCGGCTGGAGGATATTGTGTTGATAGCCACAAACAAGAGAAGAAGCACTACTTATTAGCATGGCATAATTAAAGGTTATGCTACACTAGGAGTGCTTCTTCACAATCCTGATGTAGTTTTTAACACAGTCAAAACCAGTTAAAAATGTGGTTGGATGCCTCGTCTTTTTCCAGCGTTTGACTTTTCCCACATTGATGAGTCACTAATTGTAGGCACCATCATGAGTAACACAGAGGGGGCATAAGTGCTTCAGAGTCTTTTCAGCTCAATAAAAAAAAGGAAACAATCTGACGGCAATGACCAAAAGATAATTGATTTCTATTATTTGAAAGGGCAAAGAAAACAAGAAATAATAAAGCTGCAATATTTGAAAAGCATAAACATATTTTTGGCTTAGTTTCATAAAACGTCACAAGTAGATAAAGATCAACTGGATAAAAGTGGGCCCTTTGCTCACTGCCCAGTACTGTGGAGCCCAACTGGCATTTGCCATAGAACACCAGAATTGGCAGGTCCAAATCTGGCACTCTGTCCTTTTCACAGATGAGAGCAGGTTCACCCTGAGCACATGTGACAGCCGTGAAGGGGTCTGGAGAAGCTGTGGGAAACTATACTCTGCCTGTAACAACATTCAGCATGATTGGATTGGTTAGTGATGGTGAGGGGAGGCCTCTAGGCTCCAGGCTCGGCGATTTCACTTTGACTGCCATTAGTTATCGGGATGATAACCTCGGAGCCACTGCCAGATCCTCCTCGTGCACGACAATGCCTAATCTCATGTGGTGAGAGAATGCAGGTAGTTCCTGGAAGATGAAGGAATTAATAAATTTCTATCAAACCATGTGGTATCCTTTCCTTCTACCCAGTCCATATCAGTGTAGATATAGCTTGATTTTTTCCTATTGAGATCTCTGATGTGTTTTCAAAGTGTTCCTTTAATTTTTTTTTTGAGCAGTATATATTTAAACTTAAGTGACTAACTTCATGAATTTTCCTTTCATACCTATGCCAGAGGTGAGCTGCATACAGGAAGCCAAAACAGGGAGACCTTCACAACATGAAGGTGAACTCTTACGAAAGTGACGTCTGAGTGAGTTCCCCTGAGTGCATGTTTCAGAGTATTGAACCAATACATAAATATCAGCTGCTGATACAATATTTCTACTCTCAAATGATGACTAAGATACCTACTACTCATACTGCAGGTAGAAAGTTAACCACAGCTCCTGCGTAAGTAAAGCATACTTGTTTAAAGTTTTATGAGATGCACTGACTGCACTGGGGTGCAGATACAATATCCAGGGCGTAGAAAGTAGAAACGTAGAAAAGCAAGTGGTAAATGTTTTAGTGGCCATATATTAGCCAGATTTTTAAATTTTCTTTGTAATGTACCACAAATAATAACTATCTAATCATCATTACTCCCTATACAAAACAAAGATGCTTTTTTATTTACTCAAATGTAACCAAACCACATTCAGCTTTGCCACATTATGAAAATCAGTTGCTTTGGTTTTACTACCAAAGCAACTGATCACCTCAAGATATTGTGGCATGTGTATTTCCAGAGGCAATGCAACAATAACAATATGCTGTTTAATTTGGAGAACCTATTATGTAAAGGTTTTGAAATAGTCTGCTTGAAATACTTAAGTTGGAATCAGGCGGTGCTTTTCTGAGACTTATGTTAGGTCGTATTTCCCTGAATACTTACAGTACTGTTCAAAAAGTCTTGAGCCATCCCTTATCCCTCATCTCTTCACGTTTTGCTAGGAGAATGGGAAATGAGCGCAGTGATTTATGTACCTCTCTTCTGAACTCCCCCACTTATATGGACAATAATTTCAACCAAAGTTTTCTAATTTAAATTCTGTCAAGTACTTTTGCGGTGCAACAAGAAGTGGCGAGTGGGCAGGCAGGTAAGCGGGTGAGTCCTTTCTGATGAGTCCCAGGTTAGGCTGGCTGGAAACCCCACCAAATCCGGAGGTCCAAGGACACGGAGGTTTAAGAGAACGCATGCGTCTGATTACATAGCAGCGGAGAACGATCTGGCAAAGCGCTGAAGTAACGTACAGACCTTAAATACCCAGTACAAGACTAGATCAGGTGCAGGTGCAGAAGGGATGAGCCAGACAGTAAAGTCAGCCAGATACCTGCCCTCTGACACACCTCTCCACCTGAGACCAGAGTCACTCGAAGTTACTAAATCTAAAAACAATACAGCTGGCATGGTATTACTCAGCACACAAAAATGTCTGTCTCAGCAAGTTATTAAACTATTAACACCAAAGCATAGTGCAAGCAAAATGCCATGATTTCTGGATATAGAAATTTTCATTCGTGTTGAGTATTTGGAAAAAAAGAAAAAAAGAAAAAATTAGATCGACTACAATTCTGGCTCTAAGTGGAGTAAACATGCCTTTTGCTGTGTGGGTAAAAATTTAAATATTATTGCTTCTGCAATGTATTCACTAGATTTAAAATCTGTCACTTACACCTCTTCCAACTGAGCAAGTGATTCACTTTGCTGACCTCCCAAAACAAGAGAGATGGAGAGAGAGAGCGCTCTGCAATGTCAATGCAATCTAACACACAAAGAAAGCTAAATAACACTCTGAACTCAAAATCAAAATGCGTCACACCTTTAGCTGTTGCTGCATAATTAAAACCTCCTCCAGCCAGTGCCCTTTTCACACTTGTGAGTCACAAATGTAGGAGCACATTAAAAACGGGGTTGCAACCCCTTGTGTTTATAATGAATCTGTTTATTTCAAAAGAAAATGAAAACTAATTGTATTGTTGAGTAAATAGCAGCGTTTCGCTTGTTACATTTGTGGAGTTGTCAAAGGGCAAGAATTACAAAAGTAATAAGGAGACAGTATTAAACTGTCAGGATCTGAGATGGTGCCTTTTTGTGTTGGATTTCATTCACTTCGTGTGACACATCTCGTTTTAACTTAACCATGTACGGAGTTTGTTTGTTGTATTGCAGAAAGAAGAAATGATCTTAAAGGAAATGTATCATTGTGATGCAAGGAATAGTGTGGGTTAATACATCCCACAACTGAACATTTTGACTTGTCTTCGTGTAACCTCGGCAAAACCAAACTGGACGAGAAAATCGCTGCTGGAAAGAAAATGGAGGATTCACGAGATTGGTTAGCCGGACGTCCATGCCCTTGTTTGAGTTCCACAGCAAATACTGTGACATAACAGATAGAAAAACACAACAGCGAACAGAGAAACAGACTGAAAATTATGACCCAAAAAGAATATACCTGTAAAGATATCTACGCAGCATCAGAACAGAATGCATTTACATTTTCTGCACTCCTAGATACTCAAAGGACACAACAAAATGTATTTAAGGGTTCTAAAAGTGGATTTTGCATGATATACCGCATTTAAGTGAATAACAATGAAGGGAAATTTGTTCCAGCTGCTGTATTTGTTGCTCTGAAAAACTCCTACGTGCAAATTCACATTAAAATGGAAATACAGTCCTGTTACCAGCCAGATGGGGCCCCTCTTTGTGGGAGCTTGCAGATTATAAGTGTACTGGGTAATCTAAGTCCCTCCCACAGGTCAAACATGGAACTTGCTCATCCAGCCATTCACTTCCACTTATCCTGTTTAGGGTCGCGGGGGGCTGGAGCATATACCAGCTGACATAGGGCGAGAGGCAGGGTACACCCTGGACAGGTTGCCAGCCTGTCACAGGGCCAAAACACAGACAGACAGACAACCATTTTACAATAGCCAATTAACCTAATTGGCTAGTCAAAGTGCATGTATTTGGACTGTGGGAGGAAACCGGGGAAAACAAGCACATTGACCACAGGTGTGAATGTGAGTGTGAATGGTGGTCTGTCTCAAGTGTTAACCCTGCAATAGAGTGGTAACCTGTAGCCTCTCACCCTATGACAGCTAAGAACCCCCCCCCCCAATTATTTAATTAATTATATAACCCGTTAAACTCTTGCTCTGATGCTTTCACGTTACTCACCCCTGAGGAAACTTCTGTTATATTCTTTTGGATATAGATTTTTTTTCTTTTCCACTTTGCAAAAGGAATCCCATTATAAAAAGTAACATGACATTAGGGGTAACCTCCATTAAGTGGCATCCTCCAGGACCAGAAATAGAACACAGGAAGCTCTCAGAGACTTCTGAGTGCAGGTTGACATTTTCAGGGTTGAGCGAAACAGAGAAAATAATAAATGCAAAGAAGGCATTTTTGGCTAAGTCAAGGAAAAGAGGTCTGCTCTTTACTTGACATGCAATATGTCAAGCCAGCATAAAATGCAACAGAAAAAATACCTTTCATAGGTGACCATGTTTATTAAATTATAATGATTACACAATAATTTATTCCTTTTTTATCCCTTTCCAGTTTTGGTACTTTTGATTTGAGTGCTCTTGCATAATTTTTGTTCACGAATCTGCAGAAACATCAGCGTCTGCTGTTTCACTACTATGAATCTGTTCCTTTCCTTCTAACTTACAGTTTTGATTAGGCCAGAATAAAATATACCAATTTTTGCTGGAATTTTCCAATTTTTCTTCTGCCTCATGATGTGGACAAGGATATTTCAGTACCTGAGCCGTGCCCTATTGTTTGATCTTACAGCCAGATCGCAGTCTCTTATGCAGTATGCAATATCTCTCTCTCTGTATATATTTTTTTACAGCTTATGAATTTTTAAATTGAAGTCTTCTCAGTATTCGTTGGGGAAAATAAGCTCAAATTCTAACAAGGTGCAACCTTATGTTTCTAAATGGGGGAAAAAAAACAAGGGGTAGCGAAGGATTAGCAATATCCCATCAACTCTTTTTCTCATGTGAACACACAATCAAATAATTACGCATTTTGCATAAAATTCAAATTGTCTCAATTCAGTATTTTTTTTTTCCAACAAGGGTTTTGTTTGTGCAGCAAAAATCCTCTAAACAGACAGAGTATAAACATAAAGGCAGCACCATTGCAGGGACATAATCAATATGGGAGCAGGGAAATATCTTCAAAAACAACCCCCCCCCCCCAAAAAAAAAGCTGTTGATGCACACCACAGTATATCAAATGACGCATGTCACCTAATTAGAACATTTAAAACATAATTTAGGTTAATGCAGACGTAATTTCAACCCCTTCTACTTTTGAAATCTCACAAACAGTAGGAGCAGGTTGGTGTCCCATATTATCACCCACTGCTAAATTGAGGCGCGGTGTGAAAAACAGCCCTTTGTGAAGCGGGCTAATAGATGGACACACACACACACACACACACACAGGAAGAGGGAAATGAAAGAAACTGGAAATCTCTAATGTAGGGCCATTAAAAGGAGACCGTGCTGACTGCTGCTATACTGAACACCGCCTTGTCAACATGTTGCATCCACTGACAGTGAGTTAAAATGTGACGACAAACATGAAGAACGTCACAAAAGGTGCTTAGCACACACACACACACACACACACCACCACCACCAATGTTTTCATTGCAGGAAGCCTTTGGTTGCGTAACTCAAAGTGAGCGGTCTTCCAGCCGTAAACGGTTAATTAAACAATTCTTTTCCAAAATTATTTTACATAGCAACCTTTAAGAAAACACATTAAAGATTAAAGTTGGTTTTTCAGAAGAAAAGAATACAAATATCAAAATCTCAAACACGAATCTAAAGATTTTGTTATTGAAGAAATCATCCATCCATCCATATCTGCTTTTTACAGCTGGAGCCGACAGACCTCTCATCCATCATGTGCTTCTGTGAGCTCGTGTGAGGTCATGCACAGACTGAGAATGTCAGTCACAGGGCTGACAGATGACCAAAATCCACATTTATACTGTAGTTACTTGCAATTTTCCAGTTTAGTGTGCATGACGTTACTCATGCACGCTAAACTGTGGTTTGATGTGGTTTTATGCAGCTGCAACTGATACAAAGACAATAACGCAACACTGAAAAGCAAGGACATTAACATAGGATGAATAATCTAATGTTCTCTCCTAGTTGTAAGAGTAATAGCCGGAAACGTGTACTCTTCTCTTGAGTTGGATGACTTAAAGAAGTAGGTAGACCCGTTTCCAGAGCATGTTTATTTTCAGCTTTTCAGTGAAGGTCAAAATCAGCCAGCTTAGCTTATGTTTTCATATGCAGCACTGCATGCTGTAATTGGGTTTTGATCATTTTGTTTGTTTGTGTACCAAACGTGTTAAGGTGATTTACTTGGGCGGCAAATTTGCATGTGGCAACTATGAGGAAATGTGCTGTGTTTTTCCAGTCTCTGAATTGTGACGTCGGCCTCTGAACACACTTCCTAATGAACTGAGGATTTTAAATATTTTTCTGCAACATTAAACTAAAATATTTATCTTTACATTACTCGGTTAGTTGAAGATATTCTTACTGCACACCAAAATGACCTGACACCAATTCACTAAGCTTCACCAAGCTTTACATATTTATTCATTTGCATTTGTATTTTTACATTTTTATTCATTTATTTTACCGTCACTACCCTTTCTATGGAGACCAATATTTTGGAAAACTGATTCAGAATAATGTGTCCAAGGACACCAAGCACAACGTCCATTTCATGTAATGAGATAGAAGTAAGACTGTTTCACCGTGTATCCACTAGATGCCAGTCAAAGTAAATCCCCTCTACTGCAACATACCTTTTTGCATTGTGGTGCATCCCAAGTCTGATAAATGCATTAATGACTGAGCTTCTGCTTCTTTTTTAAATGACAGACAATAAAAAAAAAATCATTGGAAAACACAACTATTATATCTGACTGCTTATTGTGTATAAGGCAGAAGGCATGAAAAATCTGTTATTTCACAAACAGCATACTCTCCAAAGTAGGATAAATTTCACATAATTTAAATATTACATTGAATGCAAGTTTATTTGGTAAACCCAGAAGATTTAATGCAGTCTAGTCAACTTACAAAAAATGTGATCTTTCTGGAAGCCGTCTCTAAATGTGCTTTTGATTACGTTTTGTAGAGAAGTGCTTTCCATTTTCTGTATCATTTTTTTCTTACACAGTTAATTTTTCTATGTGGTAGCTTTGACTCTAAAACAAAGTACACCCTTATTGCTTCCATATGAATTAAGAGGGTAAATAGCAGTCAGGTGCTGCTAATCGAATGCATTTGATTAATTGATCAGCAAGTGTGAGCACCTCGATAAAATCCAAAGTTTGCTGGACTAGAGCATGTGTTAGTAGCATGTGGCGGCACATGTTAACACAAAGTTGCAGAGTGGGCCAAAATTCCTCCACAATGATGTGAAAGATTAATAAAATCATACAGAAAATAATCACTTCAAGTGCTGATAAAATTGGATCTAAAAGCTGTTTCACAGGACTGCACAGAATCCTGCGAAATATATATGTAAATATATAGCTTTAGGGTGTTTTATCACGTCAATGAATCCTTGAAATGTCTCTGTTGTAGTGAAGTGTCTTCCGCTAGGTGGCAGTAATAACCATACTGTTGAATGTTAACAACAACACGTAATCCGTCGAAGAAGTACAACACTCCGGGGGGTTCAGTCCGTTCACCCAAGTAGGCAACATTAGCTCTCCGGGGTGAAACCAGGTAGGTAAGGCAGGTATACCAGGACGACCACCGTTCTACAACTATATGATTGTAATTTAGGCAGGTAATTACGCTAGGCGAGCACTTTTTCTGCTTGACACGACTGCTATCAGTAGCAGAAAACCTATTAAAGCTAACGTTAGCTTAGACAGCTATTAAATACCGATGACAAGATTTAGGGTTAGGTTCTCCTTACAGCATATTACTTTGTCCTCTGCGTTGCTGTTTGTTGTCACGATTTAGCCGTAATTAAGCCCGTGTCTGGTTAAAATTGTGTGTCAGAACAAGTACGGCATACAAGCAAGTAACGCTTGTTTCTTTGCTGTTTTTGTGTGCTTTATTTTATCACGTAATGTGTTAACTGTGTGTCATTTGGGTTACGCCAACCTCACGTTGTTGTTTCTGCTTCTTGCAGCTGGTAAGGTTTTTTTCCCCCTCCCCATGGTGCCAGAAACGTACTTGAAAACTAACAGAGCTGGAACCAGGGCAGACAAGTTGTAGTCCAGATCTCCCCTTTCTCCCGTTTTTCACTGAAGGCAAATGGTACTGAGTCATGGATCAAGCTGTTGTGGACAGTCCTGTTACCCTTGTGATCAGGGCTCCCAACCAGAAGTATGATGATCAGACAATCAACTGTTACCAGAACTGGACCGTGGAGAAACTCAAAGCACACCTCTCTGATGTGTACCCAAGTAAACCCGTGAGTATCTCACACTAATCTACTTAAAACTGCTGAGGTGAGAAGTTGTGTTATGTGTTAATTCCTTCTGATAATGTTCACATTTTTCGACTTTTGTTTTCCAACCCAAGTGATCATGCTTATTGAATTATTAGGAGGAGTTGCTATTATAGTGATAATATTTGTTTTGATGGCATATAGCTATTTTAATAAGATGTTTACAATTTAAAAAAAAGGATCACACATACAGTATGTTGGAATTATACTGAAAATCAACTAACACTGACTTTGCACCACCTTCTGCTCTGCTGCTATATGTGTTCTGCTGCATGTGCTGCAGACAGTGAGAGGCACTCCGCTGGGCAAACTACATAATGACACCATTTCCAGATTACTCCTAAGCATCTTTTTTCTCCATTATATTAAACATATGAGGCAGCAAGTCCCTCTATACCTCTATGTGTGTGTGTGTTAAATGTGGAGCTCATAGTGCCACTCATAACTTGCCAGGAAGAATTATGTTTTTTGGCTCTTAAGACTAACTTTTTTTAAATTTTCAGCTCATACACAGCCTCGGCCTTCCTTTTGCTTAAACCTCATTTTGCTTTGTGATTTCTGCTTGTGAGTCACATTACTGTTGAATAATCACTGAGTGACATAAGTCATTAACCCTGATGTGTTCTCTGAAGGGAAAGCTATTGGATTCCTAGAGTCTCTGTAGCTAAAAGAGCCTTGAGGCGGTAGATTTGACGTCACAATGAAGGGAAGGCGCTTGGATTCTGGTTTCATTGTGCTACTAATCTGACTTTGCGCCGCTTCCTCTCAGCTCTCTACTTGTTCTGATGCAATCATTTTAAATACATACAGGCAAACTGGATAAAGCTGTAGTGTTCATCTAAAGGCCTGTACTTTTGCTGTAACCTAGAGGACCTTATTTGTGGAAAATGCAACAATCAGGCTGCTTGGGGGGGGGGGGGGGGGTTTTCATGTGGAATAGGGGAAAAAATTAA
>VUQK01043526.1:17250-28530 GCA_015106715.1 Bujurquina vittata | reverse complement strand
CAAAAAAAAAAAAAACACACACACACATTACAATCAATGGCTTCCCTGAAAAGATACCAGAGTGTATCACACCCACCCAATTGTTTAAATGTACCTGAAAATGACCGTGCTTCCTGCAAAGACTCTTAGTTGTTTAGTGACTAGGCTCTGATGCAGAAATAACAACCTTACACTTCATCCCAGATGCTCAGATTTGTCTTTGTGTTAATGGCTGTGTGGCAACAGCCACTTCCATATCCGTGCTCCATTAACGTGAATTGTTGTGGAAAACAAAAATGCAAGCGCAGGTGCCTCTCGGCCTCGTCGGCGGCTTTAATACGATTCATTCTCCTGCATGGGCTCAGAAATTTTATGCTGCTATTATTGGGTGTTGGCTAGTTTCCGAAATGGGTTTCCCCTCTGGACTACAGCATCCATCCATTTAGAAACAATGCTCAGCCTCCTCCTCTTGATCCTCCTTGCTAAAGCGCCTGCATCCATTTGCCTGGTGCTGTTTGTCTGCCGGATTCAGCAGGATTCATTTTGAGGGAAGGGGTGGGGGGTGGATTGGTGTGCTGATTAGCCTCTTTACTCATGGATTAGCCATTAAAAAGCTGTTAGTGACTCTCTCACTATCAGCCCAATGCAATCATCGCGCTAAAGATAAGGTCATTATTACTGTCTGCGCAGAGAGGTTAAAATCTCCCTTGAACTATGCTCAGTTTAAATTGGCGCGTGCACTGGAGGGAGTAATGGACAAATTATTGCTCCCTCTGAGATATCATTGCTATTGAGTCTCTATCATAACACTGGGAGAAGCCATTAAGATGTTTCTGTGTCCACGAGTTTATTCCTCATATGCTGCTGTTTACATACAACGTTGCACATTTCAACCTAAATGAGACACAGTTATTTTGGGAAATGAAAGACAGCTACAGTCTTTGCTGCTTTTACTTGAACACTTCACAAGCCAGCGGGCAGTACTGTACAGTCCATAATTAGCTGTGTAGGAGGATGTGAGATGAGACAAGAAGAAGGTACAGGCAGAAAAACAAAGACTACAACAATCTTTAGTTTGTACCTGTTCGCTGCTCGAGAGTCACTGTTCTAAACTTCTTGAAAGGAGAATACAGCACATCAAAGGTCTACATCCACTCTGACCCGACTCTAATACCAGCCAAGGCAAATCATGCTTTGGTTTCCTGTCTTTTCTTCCTTGTTGCCTCCCCAAAGATATAAAGCATATTCCCCAACTTATTTGACTGAGTGATCTGAAAACACAAAAATAATATGCCACCTTCTTGGCAGCCAGGTTACAGCTCCAATAAGAAGCTGCAGCAGCAGAGCAGATTGCTTTGGCTCCAAGACAAGCTTCGCCTTGGGAAATGGGAAAGGTCTTTAAGGGAGTCGTGCTGAGCTGCACTGAGCTCCGAGGTTCTCCTTATCAGAGGATGCAATATGCACAGCCCACCAGCTTTTTGAAATTCAGCAATTAAATGTCAAAGCCAATACCTCACATGTTCTTACAGCTGTAGCCTTATTTAAATAATTGAAAGATACTCGTGTGGACACTGAAACTGCTGTGTAGGCATTTGTCAGCATTTGCTTGTTCACTACAACTGTTTGGGTTGATTAGGACTGGGATTTGTCACTATAAAGACCATTTTGCAGCGGTTTTCTGCAATGTGGTGGGCCATTTACTGCAAGTGGTCAAACCCAACTGACAAATATATTTGTTTTCTAGGTGGACCTTCTCGGTGGTCATCCTCTCACTGTGACTGCTGCTGCAAGAGCCACAAGAGCGAGCGTGAGGGAGAGAGCGGCACGTCCTTCAACGACCTCTCCACGTCCTGCTCTGAGACCCAATCGGAGGCCAGTTCCCCTCAAGGAACCGTGATCTGTGGCCCCGTGAGCCGACGCGCCAACATCCAGACGCTGGACAGGCCAGTGCCTAAAGGACCAGTTCACATGCTGCAGCAGGCAGAGATGCGCCGCAAGACTGACATGCTCCGCGTGAGAACCTTCGGAGTCCGAGAGCGAGAGGCTGCAAAAAGGAAAGCAAACAAGGAGAAGATGACTCCAGAGCAGGAGCTGGAGAAATGTATCCAAGACTTCCGGCGCATTAGGATTCCCGATCACTTTCCGGAAAGGAAGTACATGTGGCAATCGGAGCTTCTGAGGAAGTACCATCTCTAAATAGAAGTGTGAAGGAGAGAAAAGAGAGAATGAAAGATGGTACTGTAGTATCATTTAACCATCAGCAGAGAGCATTAAACTGCATAGGCAACACACTGCACCCTGTAAGACGCATACAGTATTAGAAAAAAAAAAACTAACAAAAAGAAAACTGTGGGCACTTTCCTGCCGGGATGACTAGCCGAGCACACACAGTATGAGGCAGTATGAGTCATTTATTTGTAAGGTATGCACAGTGTTGTGTATGATATGCACATGTGTAAATCAGGTTTCTCCTGTTGGGGCTTACATCACACACCCTGTTCTCGCCTCAGAGAACTGAGAGACAGGAAACACTACCACTAACAACAAAGCAACCTCAGGGGCAACATCATTTCAGTTCATCAACTTACCACATACTGTATGTGCAGTAGCCCACAATAGCTGTTTTCTAAATGGATGTACCCAGATGGTGCTGTGAGTTAGCAACGGAATATCACTATACTTCACTGATAACACATATACTTATAGTACGCTTTGAAAGCAGCACTGCATGTCATTTCACCTTTAGCATAATTATGCAATATCAAACAAAGTTTAAATTCACCATTTTGTGTGATGGGTAAAAATGGTGTGTAATGCCTGAGGCTGACTTTACTGATGAAAGCACTGCCTGGATCTGTTTGCCGTTGTAAAACTTTTTGTCCATTGACGTCATTATGTGTTGGATAGCTGATGTTGTGTCGGTAGAGTGTATAATGCCAATGGATACTGATCTAATCCTTGATTGTATGTGTCCAAAAAAAAAGTAAATAAATGGATTAGAATTCTGTTCCATCATAGTGAACCTTCTTGTGGCCTTCAAAACTAAAACTTTTAACCACTTTGGCCATTGGCTGCTTTTTCATTCATTTTCAGTCCAGCCCTTGCACCCGACCCTTTTCAGAGGAATCTGTTTTTATGTTTTTTGGTGTCCTTAAATTTTTGTGGAAACTGGACAAGTGGTGGACAAAAGATGTGACAGGCCTAAAATATCTGCAATAGTTAGATGAACAGTATCTGAAAGTCATGTTCTGAAGAAATAGGAAAATAAAAATGAGCAAAGATTTGAGACAGGACCGGAGAGATCTGACCTGGCCCTTCAGTTGATCCATCTCCGGTTCACTGAAGCCTCATCAGAAATGGCCTGAGTGGAAGGACAGCTGTCAAGAAGCCATTCTTAATAAAGGGAAACAGGAAGGACGGCTGAGGTATGCCAAATTTCACAAGAACTGGACTGAAAATCATCAGCAACAGATCTTATAGAGTGATGAAACAAAATTGGAAATTTTTGGTTCAAATTGTGCCCAATATGTATGGAGGAGGTCAGGTGAGAGGTGCAGCAGGGAGTGCCGCCACTTGTAAAGCATGGTGGAGGCACTGTTTGGGGCTGCATTGTTAAAACTTGTATGTTTTAACAGTGCAATTTTTGTAATTATTTCCCTGCTGTTTAGTACGCAGCATTACATTAGCAGTAAAAACAATAAGTGATAAAAGCTGCAAGTTTTATGCTGCGAGCTGGGCTCATCCAGCTCAGTGCTGTAAGCTGGTGATTCTTCTAAAGCAAAGCAGTATGCTGTTTGGTTTCTATATTCACAGCACATCTGAGTATTTTGTTGGCTTTTGCTGTCTGTTGCTCCAAGCAGCTCGCTGAGCTTTGACTGGTTCCATGTTTTCTTGTAAGCCCAAACTTAATGCATGATGTAATTCACAGGGACCAAATCATCTGTTTGCAGGGATCCTTGTTCTTTTTACCAGTCAAGATATTTCTTTATGGTTTTGATTAGAGTCTTTGGTGTGCTGCTGACTGCAGATTGTGACTGAACTATTTGTAGCAACTGAACTCCAAATCTGCCACTTGTATCTTGCGTCACTGTTACTTTCTTCCTAAGAACTCCTCTGAAAAGAAATGGCTTCTGTCAGATGCAGATATTTTAGAATGTCATCAGTCCTACTGCCATTTTTCAGAATCCAGGTTTTGGGCTGATGGGCACCGCTGGACCCCGTTTTGAAGGTCAGCTCAATGTGTCTGCTGTGCTCGATCTTCGGCTGACTGCTATGTTTCCAGTCCTCAGTCATATCCAGGTCTTTGTGCCTGTGCAGACATGAAAGAGTTGGATAGCACATCTGCATCCCTACCTGTAAGAGACCTTGCTGATACAAGATGATCACCTTGTTGTTATGATTGCCATTTTCAGTAACCTCATCTTTTTAGTGTAGCTTTTATTTCCCATACACAGCGGTTTGTGTCTTACTTAGTAATTCTGTTCTTTTTAATTAGCATTTGATTAGTGTGCAGTGGTGATGGGCAGGTTAACAGATGAGGTCAGGCAGGGGTCTTCATGGTGATGGTTGCAGGTACACTGTGATCTGCAGTGAGAGTAGGGAGCAGGTGGAAGACAGCCTGAAGAGGTGGAGGTAGGCTCTGGAGAGAAGAGGAATGAAAGTCAGTAGAAGCAAGACAGAATGTGTGTGAATGAGACGGAGATACAAAGAGCTAAGGCAGTGAAGGTAGGTGAGTTTAAATACCTGGGGTCAGCCATCCAAAGCAATGGCCAGAGCACAAGAGGGGTGAAGAAGAAAGTACAGAGAGGGTGGAGTAGGTGGAGACAAGTAGCAGAGGTGATGTATGACAGAAGGATAGCAGCAAGAGTGAAAGGGAAGGTTTACAAAATGTAGTGAGACTTGCTATGATGTATGGTTTGGAGACAGTGGCACTGACAAAAAAAACAGGAGGCAAAGCTGGAGGTAGCAGAGTTAAAGATGCTCAGATTTCCATTGGGAGTGACGTGCTCAGGTTGGAGACAAAGTTAGAGAAGCAAGGTTGAGATGGTTAGGACATATGCAGAGGAGGGATAGTGGACATATTTGGCAATGTATGTTGAATATGGAGCTGAATAAGAGGATAATGAAATAGAGGCAGATGACCTGCTGTGGCAACCCCTAAAGGGAGCAGAAAAAATAATAAGAAGAGGGTTAGCGTTACATTTGTATAAACAGTACAGCTGTTTAATCCTGTCCAAATTTCTGCAAACTGGCTTGAATTTTTTTTAAATCTAGTCTCTGTGCTGCATATCCAAGTACATGTATTAAGCAATCAACAGCATTGTTTGTTACTCAAAGGTCCACTACACAGATATTCAACTGAGGATGTATCATGTCTGCAGCTGTGAAGCCATACAACCACATATTGTGGAGTGTGCTTCTTACAAAGTTAGCATTTTCTACTACCTCCTGAAAATGAAATATGAAAACATGCCTTCCTTGTCACATAAACATTTTCTTGTGTTCCTCCACATAGAGAAGCCTTATAGATTTTCCAAATACAGCAGCTCATCTGAAAACAAAATCATGCTCCCCTGAGATGTGCTGCATCACCTGCTCATCCCACACAAACTGGCTTCATTTAAGAAGTGAAATAGATCCCTGCGTGTTGACATTTTAATGTCTGCCTCATCCCCTTGAGAGGATCTTACAGAAAGGCAAAGAGAACCATAGCATAGAGAGCACTATTTTTAGCAAACAGATTTCTGCAGTGTTCCCACATTGCATCTGTAAGGAGCAAAGCTTAGGGAGTGTATCACTGCAACCCAAAAACAGCCCCTGTGATGATAGATGAAGACCTACATCTCTCTTGAGGCAGCCAGTGTCCTCCAAAACAAGTTCCAAGGAAAAAGCTTTGTTAGGGCTTGTGGATTTTGCAGTATATGCAGAAATGCATGTGATAACCAGATTATAAGTAAGAAAGGGGAATACCTCTCTAGCTCTTCCATCAGTGTCAGCTAAGGCATAAATGCAAACTGGAACCTATCCTGGACCAAGAAAAAAAACCCATCAGCCTACACCCTGTTACAGAAAAATTCAGGGCTGTAAGCCTCTATTAAAGTCCGTTTAGCTGCTCTGTAACTAAGAAGCGATATGGGGGAGATGTAAATGGGCTTTCTGAAACTCACTAAAAAAATATGCATTAGATCCTTAATAACTCAGTGACGGTGACATAATGAATTTGTCACGGATATCACGGTCCTTCTTCCTTTCCTGCACTCCGCACCTGCAGTGATATCTCTTCCTCTCAGCCGTCATTCAACAGGACCACAGCATGAAATCTCTTTGAAATTCAATGTCCCTTTGCCCGACTTTGAAAACCACATCCGCTTTGGATGACATTTCGCCTAGCACAATCTGAATCCTAATACTTCAATGGAAAAAAAGGAAAAAAAAATCAATGACTCTGTTTTTGCATATCAAATATGCACAACATCAGAGTGTAGCATGGCCCGGCCTGGTCTGGCACAGGTGACCTTGCTGCCCTATCCCACAGAACCACCTGAACACGGCCTACATCATTCTGCTTTCCTTACAGATCAATAGCCTCAGATCCTGGCCCGGGCCTTTCTAGTCTTTATAGACAGTCGATAACCAACATCCTCCTCAAGGATGCAAGCTAACATTAAGTCTTCACTCAAAAAGCATCACTGCCACCGCTAACTGCCCTCAATTATCTGCCAGGGTTGCCTGCAGGCCTCACATTATATGTGGCGGCTTTCTTTAGCACGAGACAGGTCTGACAGCGTGATTACAGCCCTTGTATTAGAAAATTACAGCAAAGCCTGTGAGGATTCAAGAGTGGGAGAATTACCCTGATTATCCGATATTAGGCGACCAGAAAAGGATGTTATTCACACATGAAATAACAGACGCATGATGTAAAACCAGACAAACGGGATTATATTTTCCACACAAGGACTACGAGGATTAGGTTCTGCATTATGTGAGGTTTAGGAGAGATGTAATTCACTTTTTCCTTATGTTATAAATCCAAGCTGATAACTGGTGTCATTGTTGTAACATGAAAGATGTGCAGCTATACAATAAACACTCAGAGGATCTTTTTTCATTTTTTTTCTTTTTTTTGACAAGCTTGGCACAGAAAGATGAATTATGCAATTTTTCTGTCTTCTGGAAAAAAACCCAACAAATTCTTCAGGGAGGGGTCTTGCTGTGTGGAGCATGTTTCCATAAATATCCAACATGTTTTTCTGCTCATTCATCTAATTTTAGATGACTGACATCTCGGGGTTTCATGGGGAAGTGAACAGATCTATCTCCTGAGGTGCATATCTTTGTTTACTTGCATATTTCCTCATTGCTACGGTGGTAGAGGGTATTCCCAGGATTATGCCAAAATGTACTTTGACAACATGATCGTGCGTGCTGAAAAGAAATCTTGCAGCAGCTTAAATTGGTTTTGCCCTAAAGATGTATTTCAGATTTTTCTTTTTTTTACATTTTTCTTTTTAATGAAAAGATAGCTTTATTCATCACCCTGGAGCTGAGACATCCCACCAGTGTCATATCAATTGATATCTATTAAGAAATTTCCAGAAGCGTGCAAACAGGGTTGATTTGTCTTTCCGTGCCACATTGTGCTGTGAGCTGTGATTATATTGAACTTACATACTGCCCGCACATGCATTGAAGCCTGCAGGGATGTAGCTATGGAGAAATGGGAGCCAATTTGCAGTTTCCGAGTACATTTTGGAGTTTTACTCTGGCCTGATTCTGCCAAGTCCAATGTGTAGAACTACCAATGGAGCAGATTACAAATGAATTCTGGGGAAGAAGTGAAAAGATGACAATAAATATCATCATCATAGCTCCAGCAGGAAAAGGGGAGGGATGCCCTAAATGGTGGGATTTCCCCACTAGAACCCGAGACACAAACGCACAAGGCTCGTGAGGAGGCTTAAACATGAACTTTAAATCTTCGAGTCATCCTCCTGCTTTCATCTCTTTCCAATTTCCCCACTATCAACAACTTATCATTATAAAGAACAATACACACCCACACATTCATTTGCTGCTGGTTCTGCAAGCGCTCCTTCCTGAAACTTTGACACTGAAACACTTTATTTTGCATATTTTTACAGAAACACAAGTGCCTATTCATGCTTATCCAGTCATGCTTGAGTTTTTGTTTTATTTATCCAGGTTTTGATGTGTCTAAGATTTCAAGTGCTAGACCAGCACAAAACTTTAAGAGCCCACTTAAATCTAGATCCCCTTACAATCTCTTCTCATTACTACAGATACAATCACACTAATGCACATACACACACATGCTGAATACTGCAAAGACAGGTGTCAGTCAATACTGCTGAGTTCAGCAGTCACTGAGTCCAATGCAATTCTTTTGCACTTCTTCGGCACCCTATCTCCTCCCTCAGCTCTCTCCTCTGGCGCCAGTAGTGAGGTTCAACCCCCCCCCCCACCTGCTGCCACAGACGACCATTGCCAGCATTGCAGCTAGTGTCTGGATTATGCGTGCAGCTTCTTGGATGTTCCTCGAACCCCCTGTGGGATCCCTTGTGCCTCTCCCACTGCACAAAGTACAGTTTGAAAATCCAGGTGCAAAGATCCTAATGATGCATAACATCCAGAGGTCCCGAGCAAGACTGTAAGTGTAAAGCGCAAGCCGACTACCTGCATACCGAGGCTCACCTGGAATCCTGGGTCCATGAGTGGGTGAAGAAAGGGAGAAAAATGAGGGTGCACTCGAGAAGCCACCCCACTGTGTCGTTATAAGGTCAGTAAAGTGAACTTGAAGCTCCACAGCATTGGTGCAGGTGTAAGCTTTGGGGTTTTTTTTGTCTGTGTGTGTGTGTGTGTGTGTGTGTGTGTGTGTGTGTGTGTGTGTTTTAAACGTTTCCTCTTGGCAGGTGTAAGGAGGCTGATTTACAGCCAAAGTGTCTCCCACTCGTCATTTTCCCCCTCATTACCTTATCCCTTCCTCAAGGACTGCTCTGCTAGCATATACAGGCTCAATTAAGCTGTTCTGACCGGAAATCTCATTGCTCATAAATCACCTCCAAGGGCTACTGATCAGCGCTGCTGTGCCACAGCATAAAGCACCACACTACGACGTGTGCTGCAGAGCAGAGGGTATTATAAATCAAAGGAAGAGAGCAGAGAATATTGCAGGGGATAAAATACTGTAGGACACCGTATCATAAATCTGGGAAATAATCACTGATTGTCTGTGAGGTGTGATATCAGAGAATGAATACAGCAGGACAGGTAAACAGTTATGAAGTTATGGGAGAATAGGCAAGGACTTACTCACCTTATTAATATATATATATATATATATAGGCGCAGATTGGCTGCCACCCTTCCATCAGACTGCCCCAGGGCAGCTGTGGCTACATTAGTAGCTTACCACCACCAAGTGTGATTAAGGTGTAAATGAATAGTGCACAAAATTGTAAACCGCTTCGAGAACCTTGAAAAGCGGTATATAAGTGTAAGGCCTTATTATTATTAACAACATCTGAGATCTCTGTCCAGAAAAGCGCAGTACTGGGAACAGCTAAGATACTGCACAGGACCCTCAAGCTCCCAGGCCTCTCTCTATATATAAACACAAGGGAGGATTTTACTTTCCCATTAAGGCTGATTTGGTACCCTAAAATATGCTGCACTCAGCTAATGTGTTGGCCTATTAAATAATCAGTAGGCGAACTTTGTTTTCATTCCTCCCAACATTTTCCCAGTGATGTGCAATTAGAATTTCATGGCCTAACCATACCTTGAGGTGCTGTCGCTCTTTAAAACATCCTCAAATAGCTTCAGAGCACTTTTCCATCTGTGTAACCCTTTTTAGTGTAGGAGCGAGATAAAGACTTTGTTGGCTGTTTATTTCTTTCATGCCTTTTAACAAGGGCCCAGGGAGAAGCCCTTCTCCAAATACATTACAAAGCTAGCACTGTATAACAAAAATAATCTCAGTATATAAAATGGAGAATTCAATTTGACTCCAAGGCGATGGAGCAGGTTCAACTTTAATTAAAACAAATCCTTCATGTGACGTCTAACTGATGGAACAAAAAATATTGTTGGCGCGTGACTCCTCACAAAGAATCGGCTGAATCTCTCTGCAATTAAAAAAATTGAGTTTCATATTGGATCAAATCACAGCTGGGAGGTAACTATCATGCGGCATCCAAAACCGTCAGTGAAGAAGATTCATTCCCACTCTGCCACATTCTTTGAATATAATCCAATCTATTTTCAGTGGTAATCTGTTTTTGAAGGATGGGGAGGTGCAGGACCACAAAATGGAAGCCACGTATTAATGCCAAATACATTCATTTCCCAGTTACACTCATTAAATCACATTCTTTCCTCTGGAGAAATATTTAACACATCCAATTCAGGTCTGCAGGATGTGTATTTACGGGTATTCGGCACTATTTTTGCAGAGCTGAGAGCATCATGCATGTAAGAAAGCGCTCATATCACCCATGGAGTACCAGATTAATCCTTTCAGAGATTAAATGGCGCACACAGATGGTGGGCATGTTGCATCCACATCAGTTGACCCGGTCCCATTGGTCTGTGATTATCAGCAGTGGACTCAACATATCCCCACAGATTACTTAAAAACATGCCAGACCTGAAAACATTAATACACTGTGCATAATATTTTCAGCGAAGGCCTACACTAAAGCACTCAGCTTCACGGGTCAGATAACGGTGCAGTAATTACAATGTGCAGTGCCTCTTTCAACAAAAACACCAGTTGGATAGGAAGCTTTTTATTTTTTATTTCGATAAAACAACAATAAGGCACCTAACTTTTAGCCGGGTTTGCAGCATTTGATGTCTCAACAATTAACTTCTAACTTCTAGAAGTTTAGCAATAAATATATCCTAAAAACTTTGCTGACTTCTCCTATATATCTTTTTCAGCAGTGTTTGTTGCTCACTCTATAATTGTTTCCATGCATTTTAATGCAGCCTATGAAGTGGCTTGGCCAAAAAAAAGCTAGTGCCAGCACTCCATAATTGCTGGAACCACTGAAAAAAATTTAAGCCACTGATGTCCGGGGCGGAGGGGGAAAGATTTTGTCCACCGTGATTTTCTTGCTGGATTGGGTAAGTGGAACAAGATGGATGGATGGATGGATGGATGGATGGATGGATGGATGGATGGATGGATGGATGGATGGATGGATGGATGGATGGATGGATGGATTTCAAATGAAATGTAGGTTGGCATCAGGACGTGAACCTCCTGATACCTGA